>JAJHUR010093614.1:2218-14681 GCA_027495735.1 Lutjanus campechanus | reverse complement strand
AAGAAAAACATGTAAGCCTGAGCTGGAAGTTTATAGAACAACGATGGTGGCAATAACTAAACAGTAGCTATGCGTCTGACATCAAATGAAATCAATACCATTTCACAGGGAAAAGGACCTTTTTACAGTCAGCATCATCACAGAGTTATCCTGAGAAGACGTTCATATTGTAACATTGACCTCGCTCGAGTCCTTCAGGTACTTTAATACAGGTCCCCATACTTTATCAAAAATTGCCTGTCTGCCTGCATTTTTAAATCTAAGTTTCTCCATGCACAGGGTCTCACTGAGCTCCCTCAGCCACATTTCAATTGAAGGTACATTATCTGACTTCCAGTGTCTTAAAATAAGTCTCTTAGCCAAAATGGCACCAAAACATAAAGACTGCTGTAAAGACTTTGTACTGTTAGAATAATGAGTTGAATCACTCGCTGATCCCAGAATGGCCACCAAGGGGCAGGGTTCACACAACCTTTTAAATGCCTTTGAGTAAAAATCAAATATTGAAGACCAGAATGAGTGGAGACTGGGGCACGTCCACAGCTGATGAGTGAGTGTTCCAACCTGATTCTTGCATTTGTCACACAAGGCTGATACATTAGGATACATCTTGTTAACTTTTATCTTTGAGTAGTGTAATCTATGTATTATTTTAAACTGAATTAGTTTGTGCCTAACATTAATTGAGCAACGATGAATATTTGAAAGACATGTGTCCCAATATTCTGTGGAAAGAGGCACTCCCAATTCAGATTCCCACTCAGACCTTTGCTTTTCTGTGTTAGCTTCTATCTGGTTGAAGAGTGTCTGGTAAAAACTTGATACTGCTTCTACTTATTTTCTGTTTATATCTTCCTCTTGTAATAAGGTCTAGGCTGGAAATATACTTGCTTTCAACTACGCATTCGCATACGCACCCCTATGCATCCCTACGCTTCATGGCTGCCTCGCGATCCTGCATCCATTTGGAGTGATGGTTGTGCATGTCCTCAGAAATTAATGCCACGCATATGCAAACGTAAATAAACAGTAAGTATATCTCCGGCCTAAGCTAGCACAATACGGACTTTCCTCCATCTCCTCTGTGAAGTCCTCCATCTCATCCATAGCTGCTGTTTACTTGTGGCCAGCCAGCGTATTAAAGGGACACTTTGGTTATTGAAACTTTTTCCGGTTTTTATGCACTTTGTAAATACTATGTCATACTAAGCTCACATGGTCGAATTGTATGTAAGTGTTTTTCAGTGTGCTCAGGTTCAAGGAATAATTTTTTTCTCTTCTCTGCTACCATTTGTCAATATTTGTAATGTCAGGGGAAGATACTTTTGAGGTTCATACTATGGCTTTTCGTGGGCGTGATATCACCTTTGGGGTGGGGAGGGGCCAGCAGCTCGCTTTGCTGTGTTATGGTAGGGGTGGGTCTATGTCCCCCAGTGTTTTCAACTACACAGTTGATCAGTCAGTTGTTGACCCACCATTGGCCCCCTCTGCTAGCTCCATGCCACTTACCCAATCAACCCCTAAGCCTACACAAGTCATCTCTGTTGAAGCTCTTGGAGACATGATCACTGATTTGGCCAAACAGATTGGCGAAAACATATCAGCCAATCTTAGCACCATGCACCAGCCTAGTGTGGTTCAGCCTCAGTCTCCTTCTAATCAGTCATCCAGTAACGCTAGTTTGTCACAGCTGAAGGTCGTTGTGCAGTCTGGCAACAAACCTCCACCTTATTTCAGAGGTAATCATGCTGATGCATTCTCTGTTCATGAATGGGAAGATATGATGAAATATTACCTGAATAGGGTTAAATTTGACACTTGTTCTGAAATGTATTATCTGATCATGTCAAGACTGACAGGCAAAACTAGAGATGTGGTAAGTGTCTCTTTGCAGCCACCCTGAACTGAGTACAACTAACCTTCCCATGGCTGTGTTCAACATATTGAAGGGTAACTTTAGTGAGCTGTCATATTCCAACTTACCCATGAAAGACTTCTACAGCACCATTCCACATGCTAATGAGAGTGCTATGGATTACTGGATTCGTCTTAACAAATCCATCGATGCTGCTGATGAATGCCTCCAGTGGAGAGGTAGGTCCATGGAGGATCCCAGTGCTGAAGTGGTCATGATGTTCATTAATCACTGTCCCGTCCCCAGTCTCGCCATGTCATTCCAGCTTAAGGCTGCGGTGGACCGCAGCGGAGGTTCAGGAGCGTCTGGATAGCCACATGAGTAATGTGAGGAAGACAGCAGCCCAGTCCCGACACACAGCAGGTTTGTCAGCTTACAGTCAGAGCCCTGTGACTGCCTCATTTCACCCTGATGTAGCCATGTCTCAGGCTACATCAGTGGCATGTCAGTCAGAGCCCCCTACTACCTCTGTGCCTTCTCCTGCTTTGACCTGCAACCAGTCTAGGTCAGACGAGATGGTAGTGAGTCCATATAAGCCTGGTGTACTGTCTCTGCCTCCTTCTGCTATCCCTTCTTCAGCTCCCGCTGTCCCACCTACTGCCGAGCCTGGTGTCCAACAGGTTGTGGCGATGTTTGACAATGCAACGTCTCACTTGCTACCAGCCAAAGAACAGGCAACCATCAGCAAGTTAACCGTCAGCCGGCGCATCGCTATCCTGGTTGCTCCCGTAACCAGCAGCACTCTGAGCCCTTCACATGCAGAGTTTGTGGTTCCACGGACCACTCAACCCATGCACATTGCAGACTTTACAGACCCTGCCTGAACTGCTTCAGTCCTGGTCATATTAAGCTTGAGTGCCCTCAGACCACCCATTCCTCAGCCGCACCACCGCCTTCTCCCGCCAATGCTGATTTAAACTAGCCCGCCCATGTTATGAGAGGGGTAGTATGGGCAGTGCAGGAGATGCCCTCACTGAAGAACAAGATTTGCAGTCAACCTATGTAAACTGCTGTATTTGAACTGCTGCAGTTTCAATTTTGTTGTCCTGACTTTCCTTGTTCCAGGGCAGAGGGACGAGCTCATCATTCGAAACAATGTTATCAGGCCCATGATACAGAGGATGAAATCTGATGACAAGTACTGGGAACTCATCCGCTCCAGAACCTCTGACCCAGACTGTGAGCAGTTTCTTCAGTTGCTCGGCTGCATAATTCGCTGGTCTGGTCCTGAACTGCCTGACAAGGTTGGCACTGTAAGGCTACGGCAGGCTGTCACACTTGCTCCACAGCAAGAGTATTTGGTGTGGGCAAAGTTGCCCACCAGTGCCCCCATGTCGCCCGGGAGCACTATCATTATCGAGCCCCACCACTTCCTGTTCAGCTCCCAGGGACATAATTGTCGGACGGGTTGTGGCTCCCATGTGGGGTGATAGCTGGGTCCCAATGAAAATCCTTGATCCCACAAAAAGTCCTGTGACACTGTGCCGCAATGCCAAAGTGGCCACAAGCTGGTCAGGCTGCTGACCCTGCCTTCAAGTCAGACACCATCTCTGCACCCTCTCAGCAGCTGAAAGAATGTGAATTGGGGGACATCGACCTTGAAAGCTGTGAAGTGTCAGATGAATGGAAACAGCAGCTGGCTGAACTCGTGCTCACTTACCAGGACGTCTTCTCCAAGGACAAGTTGTACTGTGGGGAAGCAAAGGGGTTTGTCCACCGTATTCACCACCCCTTCCGGCTACCCTTTCAACAAGTCTCTTCAGCACATTATCATAAACTGAGAGAGGTGCTGAGATGGAGTTGAAAGGCATCATCAGTAAGTCAGTCAGCAAATACACCTCCCCACTGGTCCTGGTCTGGAAGAAGTCAGGGGACTTGAGGATCTGCACTGGCTTTCACTGGCTCAATGCCAAGATTGTCAAGGATGTCCACCCACTGCCCCACCAGGCTGACTGTCTTGCTGCCCTTGGTAGAAACGCCTTTTTCAGCACTATGGATCTCACATCAGGGTTCTACAACATCTCCCTCCATGAGTCTGACAGGCAGTACACAGCCTTTACAACACCCTTAGGCCTGTATGAGTGCAACAGACTTCCCCAGGGCCTGTGCAACAGCCCCGCTTTCTTTATGCAGATGATGATCAGTGTCTTTGGCAACCTGAACTTCTCCAATCTCCTGTTATCTTGATGACTTACTGGTCTTTGCTCCTTCTGAGGAGGAGGCCCTGAAACGACTCGACATGGTCTTCTCACGCCTCAGAGTCAACAACCTGAAGCTGGCACAGAAGAAATGCCACTTCCTTTGCAGGTCTGTGAGATTTCTTGGCTACGTGGTGGACAGCAGTGGTGTCTTAGTTGACCAGGAGAAAATGAAAGTCATCTCAGCTTTCACGAAGGAGGACCTCATGAACGATGATGGTTGCACTCCATCTCAGTGGAAAGTCAAGTCCTTCCTTGGGATGGTGCTGTATTACCAGCACTTCATCCCTGGCTGCTCCTCCATTGCAAAGCCGCTCTACACCTTGACTGCTGGGCAGAAGAGGAGAGCTAAAGGAGCTAAAGGTTCCTCTGGTCGGCGGTGAGCTGGCACCTACCGTGAACTGACTCCTCAAGATTGGCACACCCGGACTTTGATAGACCTTTCATCCTCTCCACCGATGCTTCCCTTGATGGTCTGGGTGCTGTCTTGTCCCATCGCTTTTGTGAGCAAATCGCTGACTCGCAGTCAAGCCAACTATCCTGCTCACAGGCTTGAGTTCCTGGCCCTAAAGTGGGCGGTTTGTGATCAGTTTAGTCACTGGCTCAAGGGTCACAAGTTCACTGTCTGGTTGGACAACAATCCTCTCACGTACATCCTAACCAAGCCAAAACTCGATGCCTGTGAGCAGCGTTGGGTCTCCAAACTGGCTCCATATTCATTCGAGATCAAACACATCCCCGGCAGGTTGAATGTGGTGGCAGACGCTCTCAGTAGGTACCCATTTGTGAAGCTATTAAGAGAGGGGCTGCTGTGTGAACTTTACTGTGAGCTTCTTGACCAGGTCCATGATGTCAACTTCCGTCTCACCTGCCAGCCACAGTCTCTGGGCAGTCCCTCAGCTGCTGTTGATGGTTACCTGTCTGAGGATGACGTCTCCTCTCTTCTGTCCTCTCTGAACGACTGGGACTCTACCCCTAGGCAACATGAAGCCTCTCTTGCTGACCATCTCACCAACTTGGAACCCCCTGGCCAGGACATGTTGCCTTCTTTGGCAACACCAGCAACAGGATCATATCATCTCAAGGGTTGCTCACAATGTTGACAGGAGACCCAGGCCCTCCAGACGTGAGTGCTGCAATGGGAGTCAGCCAACTCTGAGAGTCCTTAAACAGTGGGATAAGCTGACAATGCTAAATGGCATCCTCTATAGGGTCACAAAGGACCCTTTGACCAAACAGAAGAGGTTTCAGTTTGATGTACCTGAGTCCCTGAAGGCAGACACCTTGACTGGTGTTCACGACCATGCTGGTCACCAAGGTCAGCCCTGCACACTTTCCCTGGCTCGCCAGCTGTTCTTCTGGTATGATATGGAGAGGGATGTCCACAATCATGTCAAGTGCTGCCACAGATGTGTCCTTGGCAAGACCCCAGAGCCCTCTGCCAGAGCCCCTCTGGAGAGCATTAAGACCTCTGCCCATCTGGAACTCGTGTGCATTGACTTTTGGTCAGCTGAAGACAGTAATAACAAGTCTGTGGATGTTCTAGTGATCACTGATCATTTTTCTAGGCTGGCACATGCTTTTCCCTGTCAGGACCAGACTGCCAAGAGGGTAGCACCAAGAGGCTGTGGGACAACTTTTTTTTGCATCCACAGCTTCCTTCAGAGCCTGCACTCTGACCAGGGTGCAAACTTTGAAAGTGAACTGATTGCTGAGCTGTTGATGCTGTCAGGGGTTGACAAGTCACACACCTCACCTTACCATCCTATGGGGAACAGTGGTACGGAGAAGTTTAACTGCACCCTAGGCAACATATTGAGGTCTGTACTCCCTTGTTCCAAACAAAAATGGCCGCAGATGGTCCAGACCATGACCTTTGTGTACAACTGCACTGTTCATGAGACCACTGGGTTCGCGCCTTTCTATTTGATGTTTGGTCGGGTCCCTTGGCTGCCAGTTGACCTCCTGTTCAAGAATGTACTCCATGATGTAACCGTGTGTGACTATGATGCCTATGTGAAGTCCCTTTTGGATGACCTGCACTGTGCCATGGCATTGGCTCAGAAGAACTGCACAGCTGAGCAGAGACATCAATGGAATCAGTATAACAAACGGGTCAAAGGTCAGTCTCTGTCGCTTGGGGACGAGGGGCCTCATTTATAAAGGTTGCTGCGCACAAAAAGATTGTGGAAACCAGGTTGAAATGTGCGTACGCATTTTTCACCGCCAACGTTGGGATTTATAAAGAAATACTATGCGGAAAAAGGTATGCATTCCTACGCATATTTTCGACCATCCGTAGACCTCCCGCAAAGTTTTTCAGACACGGGAATCAGCGACATTCAATGATTCATTTTGCCGTTTTCAGTGATCCAGTTGAACATATATATTGCGTTTTGTTTTCCACTTACTTTGAATGGCTTTCCGTTTGTTTTATCTTTGTGTTTAAATGTGTGGAGTCGATTGTTTCTAAAAGGACGTGGCTGCTGCTGGAGGGTGAAGACGCACAGCTGAGGTGCAGTGGAGGCGCAGGGCGCACAGCTGCAGCACCTCTGAGACGCTGGAACACGAGTAAAAGACACAGAAACTCTTTATGTAGGAAAAAAACCCTGATTATTTGTACATAAACGTGTTGGTGCATTTGATTTACTCTCAACTCAAACAAGGGGATACATGTTACCTATTACGCAGGCTACCTGAATCATCCCGTGCGTCTGGCTCACTCTGACTTCAACACTCCTCCACTCAGGTGAAACTCCCTGATAGTAAGTTTCTCATCAAAAGATCTAGGTGTTTTTCTACTACCCGTGGCACAAAAACACACACGGCCTGTGGATCTGCGCTTTCTGGTTTATATTTTTTCTGTCGGACTATTTATTTTTTAATTAGTCTCGGCGAGTGTTGTATTTGAGGCAAAAGTATTGTTATGGTCTTGAGTTTGTGATTTGTTTGTGTTTCAGAAACTGTCTGCATGCTTTGATCTCTTTTTCTCTCCAGCACTGCAGGCTGTGGCTGGGGGGCGTGGTTGACCTACTTCTGGCTGCATGCAGCGGGGCACACCTGATGGCACTTAGCAACAACTCACCTCTCCATAAAAGACCGGCTCTGCCTCCACTACTCTGCCAGATAATTCCGTCACGCTCGGTAGTGCCAGGTTAAGGTCACGTATTCCTGCTCTTTGGAAATATACAACCGGTTTTGATTGTTGTCTCTTTTTTGTGCTCTCCAGATTTGGTGCCTCGCTGCCTCACGTCACTTAGGACTTCGACCCGGTGGTCTGCCAGCCTTCCGCCGCCACAGCCTGCAGGAATCTTTTGTATTTTGTGCATTTTTCTCTGTCTCCGGGGAGACAATAAACACTTTTTGTTGAACTGGTTTAACGTCTCCTGCCTTTGGGTCCAGCTACAGCTCAGATCGCAACAAGTATTTTCAGCGTCCGCCACACGCTGCCACTCTGATGCCTTTTTGGCGTCTGTAATGTCCACGGTTTGTCCACCAAATAACATATTTTCCTTGTCTCAACCTCCGCAAACAAAAACGTTGGTTTCTAGCCTTTTCTAAACGTCCTTTTCTAGCCTTTTCTGCAGCTTTCACCACGATCGTTCTGCAGTCAGCGTGAATGAATATTAATTTTGGGCGTTTCATTGACCATTTATAGGCAGTTATGGGCGTTACCTGACATCCGCAAAAGGTTCGCCACATTTCAAGTTGATTGTGATTTATAAAGGAAAACCGGCGTAGAACGTGCCTACGCCCTGTTTTATAAATCCGAATATTTTTGTGTGTAAGCACTTTCTGTGTTTCATGCGCCATCTTTTAAGGTGAATCCTACGCACAGTTTTATAAATGAGGCCCCTGGTGCTGCTGGCAAACAAAGGTGTTAAAAGGAAATGTAAGCTTTCTGACAAGTGGCAGCCCACTGTCTGCACTGTCATAGCTGCAAAACCCACCTTACATATCTACCAGATCACGGATCAAGACGGAAATGAATGTGTCGTTCACCGGAACCTGCTGCTTCAGGTCAACTTCCTGCCCCTGGATGCAACCTTGGATAATGAATGTGCTCCTATGTCCATGCTTGTTTCTAGTGTGGTCAATGGCCCTCCTCCTGGACACCGCAGCTGCAACAGTTGACCCATCCCTCACTAATTCCCTCTCCAGTGTTGATGACTGGGATGATGGCCACACTGCCTCATGGGTCCATGAACAGTCCTACATTGATGAGTCCCCTCATCCAGACAGCCCACCACCTTCCTCTGTGGCAACTTCAGCTGCTCCAGATTATCCTACCACCACCGTGGACTCCCTGCCAGCCCTCCCTGCTTCCCCACCGCAACCATTACCTGCCTGCTCTGACCCACCTTTGGCATCAAATACTGAGAGTCAACTTACCTGACTTGTTTCTACTTTGTTGTGTTTTTTGGCAACTCTTTGTGTTGTTCTGGTAATGTACTGCTGTGTGAACCCCACTTTTTTTTTCATGTACCCACATTGTTTGGCCTGAATATGTGCGTTGTATAAGGCACCTCATTTTGTCTATGGAGTATTACAAGTTTTTGCTAGGCGCCACGCAGAACTCTAATTCTCTTATCCTTTTAATGGAAAGCTTTTGTTGCCGGTTTATTGTTGTAATGTGTTTGTAGTGATATGTTTTTATGGATTTTTACTTTAAACACTACTACTACTACCACTATGACCACTACTAAGTATAAAATAAAGCTGCAGTAAAGCCTAAAAATGGTTGACTGATGGATCTCATTTGAGTTAGGTTTTGTTTTCTCCATCCTCAGTCCCTCCTAACAGACGAGCAGCACACGCCTCATGCAAAACAATATGTTTGTTTGTCTTAGTGGTTGCATGCATTGATTAATTACAAAACATCTCGACAGCTACAATGTCAATAAACACCCTGCATTTATGAGAAAAAGGCTGGACCATGCAATTCTTCACTAATTGATTGAATGATGTACAAACAAATAGGCTGGATATCCAACAAATGGATACTATTTATGTGTACTTTAAAGAATACATCTTGATATTGATTTGGGGACGATGATATGGCTGATAGCTAGCTAGTCTATCTGTCTATCCATCTGTCTGTCTGTCTATCTGATCAATTCTTGCATGTTAAGAAAAATAATCATTTAGTCCACGTTGCATTGATGCACTTTATTTAGAAGATGCTACAGAGAATACAGTGGTTTTGATCTACATGATTAATTGAAATATAGTGATGATTTGGTTAAGACAAAATCAGTGAAGTTTGAAACGAGAAAGAAGCAGTCATCATGACAAACTAACACAAAACAAGGCTGATTTCAGATTTTACTTGTAGTTCTTTTTTCTAATGTCAGGACAGTAGCATTACTTTAGAACAGTTCTGGGCAAAACAACAGGAGACAATGCCGTCGAGTAAAAGCAAAAGCAATAGACCGCGTCAGCATGCCATCGACAATACGGCTACATTGTTAGCCCAACATGGCGGTGACAACGACGAGGACGAGAGTGAGATGGAACTGGTTCCCGGGCTCGCTAAAGCGCTTAAACTGATGACCAGTAAACTGATGGCTACTATCAACGATAAACTCGACCCTCTGGCAAAAACAGTCCTCTCACACACTAACGAACTGAAGAGGGCAAGGGACTGACTGGACGAGGTGGAGGCTAGAACGCTGCAACTGGAAACTGCTAACGAGCCACCGGCTGCTAAAATTTTAGCCCTTGAGAAGAAAGTCACGTCACGTTCAGGACACAGACGAGTTCGAGAACAGAGGACGACGAAAGAATGTACACATTTTTAACACCCCAGAGAACACGGAGGGGGAAAATGCTTTGGACTTTTTTGAGCGCTGGCTTCCAAACTTCCTCAACATGGATACCAAGGGAGACCGTGTCAAGCTAGAAAGAGCTCATCGGTTTCTGGCACCCAAGCCCAGTTCCGACCATCGTCCACGCCCGGTCATCATTCGGTTCCACGCATTTCCTGATAAGCAGAGAGTGATGGCTGCAGTGAGGCACTCATTTTAGTTTTGTTTGTTTCCTTTATGAGAACAGTGCTGGCTCACAGGTGCCTTTCAAAACAGCAATCCCCCTGCAATCTGGGGAAGAACCCTCATTTACTTTTTTTTTGTACTTTTTACTGTTATGGTTCAATGTTTGTTTGTATGTCATGCTCAGTATTGGCCTGTCACATTCGCTTTATCATTATTTTAACAGTTGTTTATGTTAGCTGAACAAAATGATACAACGGTGCAAAACAGGATGCTTAGTCATACTTTCTACCTCTTATTGGAGATTGGTCCATGTCTGTTTATATGATGCTGCAATTTAATATGGTAAAACTTTGTTCATGGAATATAAGGGGTTTACGAAAGAAGGGAAAGCAGAGAAAGGTTTATGCTTTATTGAAAAAGGAACGAGTAGATGTGGCCTTACTCCAAGAGTCTCCCAGGAATCTCCCATTTCAGCTGAAGACGTGTGTTAAGGATAAATACGGAAGGTTTGTGATTGTTCAAGGTGTCTTATATGGTGAAGAAATGACTGTTGTATTGTATTGCCCACCAAATTATAGCCCAGATTTCTTGACTAAAGCCTCAGAATTTGCAGTTATCCTCAACAGTAGCACTAGTGGAAGGAGACTTTAACTGTGGTGGACCTTTCATCCATCTAATAAAGAGTTCACATTCTATTCCCCTCCCCATAAATGCCACACTCGGATTGATTATTTCTTTTATACCCAAATCGTTGGTGCACTGTGTGGTATCATGTGTAATAGGCAATATTATTGTTAGTGATCATGCACTAGTCCTTCTGGACTTATCAATAGGCAGAGATTCAGTGAAGAGTAGACAGTGGAGATTTTATTCACGTCTTCTTAAGGACGAGAAATACACCTCTTATCTGAAAACTGAATTTCAGTCAGACAACTCACGTTTAGAATGTTTATTCAGCAGCAGAACATGATTTGAGTTTGGCGTCTAGGCTCCGACTTCATCACTCCCCGCAGCTTATGTTACATAGAGATAAGGGGAGTGATGAGCAAATCTTGAACCCCCTGTCGGAGCCTGCAGGTGGATGCTGGGGTGGTGGTGGGGTTAAAGAACAGGCAGCAACGCTAGTGCGGGGCGACACGTATAGGCAGGCAGAGGGAGGAATGGGAGGATCAGCAGTTTAAATAGACCGCGAGATTGGAAGTGTGCGTTTGGTATGTAGTATTAAGAATGAGGTATGTCACGTGAGGTTGGCGTAGCAGCTCGAGTTGACTGCCTGAACTAGCTCGCAGGCGTCGCCACATTTATGATATTTCTCGACATTAACTCTCAATCTACCAATAACCCCTCCCTATTGTGTGAAACGTCCAAAGCCGGGGATTAATTATAGCCTATTCAGCTTCAAGAAAGCAGAAACACTTGGAACAACTAAAACTTGAAAATGAACTGGTGGACATCAAGAAAGTACGTCACTTTAAAAATTTTAACGCTTTTAGGCAGTTTTACATTCGGCTGTACACAGCAAAATCAAAAGTGTTGTATATTCAGTGTTAGAGTTGAGAGTAAAACTACAGAGTAATTTTAACTCTTGTCAAGTCTAATTCAATTGAAAGATAGTTACTTCACAGAGTGTTGGTGTTGTTACAGACTGTCAAATGTGATATTCTGCAAACAACTCTCTAGTGTTGATTTCACAGAATAGTGTGTTGTAAGTATGAGCGTTAAGTCTGATTCCATCTGACATACACACAGTTGCAGTTGCATGTTCCACCAGCAGCATTTCAGCAGCAAACATGTCCACATCCTTGAAGCAAACAAACCCCTCTGTGTACATTCGAAAAGGCATCTAATGTTGTCTGTGGAAAAAAAATGCTGTCGTTTGAAAAGTTTGTACGTATCGATAGGATGGATGGAAGACAGATTTTCTTTGCATACCTGTACATTGCAAATGGTGACTTGCATGTTCTAGAAAGAGATTCCTATGTCAAACATCATTGGTGTAGACACTTGTCACTCAAACATGTCTGACCAATGGGGAAGCATCTGCCCACTGCGGGATGTTTGCGTCAAAATGATTCAATCAAAAAAAAGAAAAAAAGGAAAACAACTTCAAAACTTTTTGCACTTCAAAGAAAAAAGTGTTCAAATGCAATTTTTTGGGTGTCAAATATTTTTTGCATTCAAACACTTTTCTTTGATTGAAAATGTTTTTTTGATTGAAGTGATATTTTTTGGGATTGAATATTATATAATATTAAAGACACAAATGTCCTACTGATAATATGGCCCAAATACAAAAAAAGATGACTTCAATCAAAAAAAATGTTTTCAGTCAAATAATAACTCACTTCAATCAAAAA
>JAJHUR010093613.1:0-17756 GCA_027495735.1 Lutjanus campechanus | reverse complement strand
TGTGTTTTTTTTTTTTTTTTTTTTTTTTTGGACCAAGGTCAAGGTCAAGGTACAGATCTGACCAATCTGCATGTTTTTTGACAACGTCACATTCAAAACATTTAACAGGGCAGATCGCTTGTTTCACAGAACTCTGTTTGATATGATAAAAGGGAAAATATACTACAGAGTCAACATGATTTCAAAGACAATGTGTGGAGAGGAATAACAAATGAGCTACAGTATTATGATGGTGTGTATATCAAGCTTCAACAGTCTACAGAATACATCTTGGTTTAAACTTACAACCAGGCAACCCCCTCCTGAAAAGCATGAATGAAACAAATCATATAAATCATATAATACATCTTATCTATCATCTTATCTTTCATACAGCCGCTGCCCCGGGTCAATGGGCTCTCTGGAATTACCCCTCTGCTTCTTCAAGCTCAGTGTCAGCTCTTGCAAGCAGTGCTGAAAGACGTTGTGAAGCAGCTCTGTTACAGTTTCAGCTCCTGAACCAGTCAGTAAAACTCACCAAGTTCTCCTCTATTTCTCAATATTGGATGTCCCCAGGTATGCATTTTTTTCTCCTTTTTATTAAGTAAAAGGAGCTCTTGATCATCATCAATGTTATTGATTACATCTTTTCTTTTTTTTTTGACACAGCACAATTTCTTTTTAGAAGCTTAATAATTTATTTGAAAAACTGTCTCAAGCTTGATGTGTGTAATCAGGCATGACAAAATTTCACCTCGGAATTATTCACAATTTTGTACCATTTATTTGAGTTGCGGTTGGTGTATGAAGACCTTTGCTTGTGATTTGCAGAACAATGACTTGGTCCCACCTCTGCCACAACCGTAAAGTGAAAACTGTCAGTGACACGCTGCTTTCTTTGAGAGTGGGCCGTGACTGGCAAGTTGCATCACTGCAGCACAGCGCAGAAGAAAAAAAGATCTAGTTCTGCTCTACAGCTACAAACAGCAACACAAGTCAAAGCATTTGAGATTTTTAAAATGATTCTTCTCCAATGATGGTTGATGATTTGACTTGCGGTCTGCAATTCTTTTCACTTGCCAGTGTCTGTACATAAGATTACAGAGCTCTCTGACTGGCTGCTCAGCTCAGGGACTTCACCCAATGCTCGTTTGATTTCTCCTTATTTTTTTGCATCTTCCTTCTCTTTTATTCTACAAGCGGAGGACCGCAGGCTGACATCACAGTGTCAGCTGCACTGTTTTGTTTTTTTTTAAATTTGTCACTTTGTACTCCAAGCATATGACATGACTGTTCAGTAAGATTTGCACTGATGTGGAAATGGTTGTCAGGTTTGTTGTGTTTATCTCTCTGTGATATTTTCTGGACTACGAGTGCAGGTTACTCACGTAGAATAAGAGCGTACATACATGTCAGCTGTCAGGCAGCCACCAGCAAGAGGACATGAGGACATGTGAGTCAGTGCATCAGCGTGTTTTTGTTGGCACTAGCTCTTCAAGATCGGCTTATGTGCGTGAGGGCCTTAAATACCCTACATCATGTAGCAAGACGCTGCATTCTCTACGAGCTCACACACTCTTCAGTTAAGCTGGGTATCAAACCTACTGTAAGTGGTTTGGTATGATACCCAGATGACTGCCCCCTCTAGAGCCTGGCTCTGCTTGAGGTTTTTGCGTCTTAAAAGTGAGTTTTTCCTCACCACTGTTGCCTTAGTGCTTTCTCACAGTGGGAATTGCTGGGTCTCTGTAGAAAATCTTATACAGAGTAGGGGCTAATAGAATAACTTCTATTATGAGTTGGCGCTATATTAAATAAAATTGACTTGACTATAAAACAAAATGTGTTCGCAATATAGAGTATCAGAAACTTCATCACCTTAAGGAAGGCACCAAATCCCTAACTGCTTGTGGCGCCGCTATATGTGGCAGCCCCATCACACTATCAAGCCTACATGGGTGCAATTAACAATGGTTAAAAAAACAGAATTTTCCCCAAGGGGATTAATAAAGTATGTCTTCTTCTTAAAGTCTGTGTAAAGGAAAAGGGGAGTTTTTCTTCTAAACAGATTGTACAGAACTATGTAGTGAATTATGGAGCTAAACCTGAAACTGTTGTTCACAATTTTTGTGTTCAGCAGTTTTTGGGTGGACCTGAAATATGGCTTGGTGATGTGCCAGAGCCATCGTCCTCCAACACGAACGACACCGCCTCCCCACCCACCACCCACCACCCTCCCTAACGGTTAGTTATAAAAGTACCTTCAGCGACTCTCTCAGTCCAAATCAGCTCAGCAATTCATTTCAGCTCACTTCAGTTCCAACAACGCAACACAAAAAAGTACCATCCTGTCACCGTCCTCTGGTTCTGGTGGCTCAAACATGTCTGGACGTGTCCAATAAAGCTGCTAAACAGAGCGTCCATGTCTCAGGTTGTTTTCAGATGGTAGTGATTGTTTAAATAATTCAAACATTTATTCTTGCTTTACACAATCTTTAAATAAGATTTTTTTAATTATTATTGACTATTTTAAAGGTGAAAGTTCTTGTATGGTTGATTGTGTTAAGACAACATTTTACTTTTATGAATGTTGGCGTCTTTTGTTTTATTCTATTTTTTAATCTAAGGGATGATAAAGTGTAGTCCTTTGGTATTTGTACCCAAAAATATGCAATTCCACTGCATATGTGCACCCATTTGTGCCCTTGTCATACATTACACACTCCACACTTTGATTTCAGGGCCCTGACCCTGACTCTATACCATGCAAAATCACACAATCGTTCACCAGATACCTGTGTGTTCGCCTTCAGCGGAGGAGGTCGACTTTCCCATGAGTCCTCATGTTCACTGTATGATCAGGGTTCACTGGGAGCGGCGGGGTCCACCTCGCAACAAGAAGTCGCAGCTTTTTCCCTCTTTTCTCTTTCGCCTGTGAGTGGTGAGTGTCAATCAGTGGCGAGTCACGACCCGTGTGACAGTAATCAAAGTGAATAGAAGAGTGAGCCAGGTGGTAATTGTGTATTATTCAGCTTACGGGGAGCACGCCACGCTGCTTTAGCCTGTTGATCGCTAATGTATAATTTAACGCAATCTGTGCATGTATTATAAATGAACAGGGTTTGCGAAGTGGCAAATAGAGTGCAATTAATGTCTCGGAGCTCAGAGTGCACAGATTGACTGTCTTTAGCCTATTTTTGCGTTTGCTCATTTCTCTCCTTTCGTCCTTTTTATCTCCCCTCTTTCTCTTTCACTTCCCCTCTTCCTCTCCCCTGTTCCCCAACCTCTGCTGTCTCCCTCTTTCTCTGGGAGTCAACTTTATAAAGGAGTATGAGTGAGAGTGAGTGAGTGAGCACTCTGGAGGCAGTCAATACCTTATCAACTCCTGCCGAACGCTGACACCTTGACGTCCTTGACAGCAAATTATTACTTTTTCATGACGCAACCAGGTGCAATTACAGCAACATCTTTGCGCTGTATCCTGCTGCTCCTGCAACTGTCAAAAGGCGTTCCTGGTGGGATCCTGGAGGAGCTGAGACATCAGTCTCTCAGTCCCTCCCAAGATCTCGGCAAAAGACAGACTGACAGACAGGAGCGAGGCGGGGGGACGGAGTGCAAAGAGAAAAATCGAGGGAGCCATTCAAACATGCCCAAAGATTCAGTAAATAGTCGCATTCGACTCAAATTCCTTTTTCTGGGAACACTAAGACGTTTGTTTGGAGGGGCTGTTGACTGACAGCGAAGAATGTGTGTGAGTTTTGTTGTTGTTGTTCGCTAAGATGCAGGTAGCGCGTTAGCTGCTAGCAGCCAGCCCGGTAAACAAGCGTGTTTGTAATGTCATCACACGCTCCCCGCTTTTTCCTCCGCTTCACACTGTAAACCCTGTAGGCTTGATTATAAAGTTTAACCACACTTTAACGCTCGACAACACTGAGGAAAAAACACCAGGTAAACCTCAATTAAGACTTCAGAGTGTCACTTTCTCCCCGTGGCGCGGCAGCAGAAGAAGAGAACACAAAGAGCCCACAAAGCCTGTGATGCCACCCCTGTGAATATGGGGATGCTGGGTTGGCTGGCGGTGGGGGAGAAACTTTGCCATCCTGGAGGTGGATGTTGCCTCATGTCTCTTTGTGTGTTTGGTGTGTCCCCTGGTTGAATGTGTGGAGGGGCGGGGGGAGTGATGGGGGGGACACAAGGGTGGCGGTGGCAATAGTGTGTGTGTGTGTGTGTGTGTTTGTTGCCTTATGTGTGTGTCATGGAGAAGAAGGACAGGTAAGAGGAGCAGAACAAACCGCGAACGTGCTACAGAGACACCTGAGAGTCTCGTCTTTCATCTCTAGACTCATCATCCACTGATCCTCACCCCTCTTTCCTCCCCCACTCAGCCAATTTCCACACTTTACCTTTAACACTCTGTGAGATATTTTTTTTATCTAAAAAAAACACACACACACTCTCTCTGACTTATGTAGGTAATGACACCTCAGTGAGCTATTGGTTTTTCTTGGCCCTCTGTGTGTTTTTTCTCTCCTCCTGTCGCCCTCCCCTACCCTCCCCTCCCTGCCCCCCCGTCTCTCTTCAAGCACTGCCTCCTCTCTCCTTTTACTCCCTCAGGCCTCCCTCCTCCTCCTCCTCCTCCTCTCCTTCTCTTTTTTCCTGTGGTGTCAGACACAGATTTATTCTGCCTGTGATGCGTGTAGAGCAGAGGAGTGTGAGTGAGCGGGGATGGGAGGTGGGGGGGGAGGCAGGGTCAACGGGGGGGAGGGTGTGTGTGTACAATAAGAGATAAGATCATGGCTCCCCAGGGGCTTGTTTGGCCCTGTACCCGATCCATCAAACGCCGGCTCCAAGTGCCAAGGTCAACTCTAATGAGCATTTTCTGGGGTCTTATTCTCCACGCTGAACACCCCCACCACCACCTCCACCACCACCGACACCGACACCAACACACACACACTATATCTGAACACACCTTAGACATACCTGCTTAGCTGTAGGATGGATGGTTGTGACAGGAGACGTAATGTGCTCACATGCATCCCAACAGGTATTTTACTCTGGAATCAGACGTCACCACAGGAGAGGAGGCGCTCAAGAAAGACGGTCAAGGTGAGTGATCCACGTCAGGTGTGATGATGAGGATCCGATCCCAATATTTACAAGAGCTGCGGTATAGAAAGAAAATTAGTTGGCAACTATTTTGATAATCAATTAATCGTTTTTTTCTAGCAAAAATGTCAGAAGTTTCCTGGTTCCGGTTTCTTAAATGTACGATTTGTAGCTTTTGGGTTTTGAACTCTTGGTTGGACAAAAGAAGCAATCTGAAGACATCACCTTGGGCTCTTAGAAAACGTGATGAGCATTTTCCTCAATTTTGTTTTTGACATTTTACAGACTAAACCAGTGGTTTTCAAACTGAGGTCCGGGGACCAGCAGGGGTCCTTGAATGGGTCGTAGGGGGTCCCCAGCAAGCAAAAGGCAGAAAAGAATACTTAAATTTTTGACATGTGTTTTGGAAGAGGCAGCAACAAGGGAAGAAACCATTGCCACTCTGTAATTTGTAGTGATCCTAGTTTTGTAATTTAATGACCATGAGGACTTAATTATCTTCAAACCCAGATTTATTTTTTTTTATTACTAAGAGGGGATTTGTTAAGACCCAATCCACTTGAATTTGGGGGTCCATAGTCTAATATACTGTACATCTATTGTGAGGGTCCTTGAAATAATAATCAATTGATTGATTGATTGATTAATTAATTAATTAATTAACTGTGGAAAAAATCTGCAGATTAAGGTTGGAAAATTCATCTTATTCCAACTCTTCTTGGAAGCTATTCAATGGTTACTCTGAATTAAGGTTGTCAAAAGCATCGATAGTTCAATAATTTTTCAATACCACATGTTTGAAATGACACAATCGTATCTGTTAAAAAAATCTCATTCAAGACCTCATTTCCTTTCAATCTTAAGCGTACTATCTGAAATTTGCTCGCAGCGTAGCAAACCAAGATATCTTTCAGTCCAATGAAGAAGAAAAAAAATATTTTGTGTGCCATCGGACTTTATTTTTTACTTTTAGCTGTGGTTTCAAAAGAAATTGTATTGAAGTTTAAAATTGCAGTATCTACAACTCTTCACCTTATTTCAACCCAAGATGCATCATTCTGTTTTACACTCTTTCCCAGAATTCACTCCAACATGTGTGTGGTAGTGTTTTTGGAAACTTTAACATCTTCACTATAACTTAAAAGAGGTGGGCCAGTCAAGAGGTTTAACACTGATGCAGTAAGAGGTTTAGGATACAGCACTTATCCTATTGGCAAAGGCGTCAAGTAATACCGCACCTAAGGCAGGTCATTTTATCTGCATCTGAGTTTTCCGGCGTGACACCCAGAAAAACCTTCCCACCAGCTCGCCCAGCTGTTTCCCCTTCTTTCTGCATCACCAGGTTGGGCGCACACTTGGACAAAAATGGGCCACAGCACCAGGTAGGTGGGCTTTTAGTAGGAAGAGTCCCTCATCATCCCCTCATCACGCACTGATCTGCCAAAAGTTGTTAGGGTTTGAAGGCTCGCGGAGCGTGGGTGTGCGCCGGAGCATGTGGAGCATACTAATGAAGCAATAAAAGTCACGGCGGGAGGGGTGAGGGCGGGGGGTGAAGGCATGTTGGAGGGGAAGGTAGCGGCGAGTGGAGGATTGGGAGCCGCTGACAGGAGGTGTGATAATTGAGATGTTGCGACCCCACATATTACCTGCATATTGGCCAAATTAGGAAGCAGGTAGTTTAAGGCCAGAACACTGGAGCCCCCCTGCCATGGTCCACACAGTGTGTGTGTGTGTGTGTGTGTGTGTGTGTAACTGTGTGTGTAACTGTGTGACAAAACTAAAACAAGGCCTGACATTCTTTTCTCAGTAACAACTGCTCGTTTAGGTGCAGGAGCAAAATAAAAATAAAAAAAATAGAAGGAAATACTATTTACAGTGCAGTATTCACTGCAAATTGTCTCACAATTTGCCTAATTATAACTACAGCAAAAGTTTTACAATTTTAAATGTCAAACTCAACACAGCAAGCAGGGCTGGGAAAACTAATCAATATCATCTTTGAAATAAGAACATGCATACGGCAAATCGCATATAAACTTATCAAACTGTAAAATAAAACATCGGTATCAAATATTTATCATGTGATGACTTGCGTGCATGCTTGAGTAACCAACAAACCTGGAGCTTTTTCTGCAGATTATCTCACATACTACTGGACCAATCAGCCTGTTTTCCTGGTGCACATTCATGAATGTATGCTGAAGAACCCCTGTGAATACAACGTTTTGTAAACCCTTTTATTATTATTCTTATATATTAGCATTAAGTTTTTGGGCCATGGCATTCTTTTGAATGAGATATCTTAAGAAAACCTGGAGGGAATTTCTTCAGTTTTGGCACAAATGACCACTTGGGCTCAAGGATGAACTGGGTAGATTATAAAGGTCAAAGATCAAAGGGCACCGAGGCCTCATGTCCTTCCCATTCTTGTGAATGGATACCTCAAGAACATCTTGAGTGAATTTCTTCAAACTGGGCACAAAAGTTCACTTGGACTTGAATAGAGTAGAATTTGGTGGTCAGAAGTCAAATGTCAGCATAACCTCATGTCCATCCCATTCTCGTGAAAGCAATATCTCACCAATGCTTGGAGGGAGTTTCCTGATTTAAAAAATAAATAAAAAATGTCCACTTGGACTCGAGGATGAACCGCTTAGATTTTGGTGGTTAAAGGTCAAGGTCAAGTTGATCTCACTAAACATTTTTTTGCCCTAAACTCAAGAATTCACACAATAATTCTGACCAAAATTTCACACATTGTCTAAATGGATACGATAAGAGCAATCTGTTACAGATACTGCAAAAAACATGTAACTAAATTACAGTTACTGATCAAAATGTTGGTGATTACAAAGGGGTTTCTTTCAAATACTCTTTTTGGGTTGCCTGACGGAGATCTCTGTTTTTGTCTGGAATTATTCATTTGGTCAACAGATTCATGTAGGACTTTTTCAGTTTTCTAATTAATTGAAGATGACAATAATTGCCAAGGCCATTTGTCTCTTAGAGGACACTATAATTGTTTTCTGTTTGTCAAACATTGGTTTCATTACTCTTGCATATGTGCTTGTGTGTGTGTGTGTGTGTGTGTGTGGGGGGGGGTGTTCGTCCTGAGTGACACTCAGAATGTGATTCATGGATGTAAGCACGGACTCTTCAGTGCCCCCACTTCCCCACATGGAGGGAGAAGGCCAAGGGCCCGGCCCGCCTCGGTCTCCCCTGGCAGAGGTAGAGGGTAAGGGGTGAACCTCGACCCTGTGCACCCCCCTGGAGGTACAGGAGCTGGAGGGGAAGTCTCTACACTGTCCACCAGCTTGTGTGTGTCTCCCTGTGGCAGCTGTAGGGGACCCCCTGCCCAATGTGAGCCCAACAATACGCCATCATTCAGGGGGGGTCTACATGACAGGTTAACATTGAACTATGACACCTTGAGACTGTAGCTGTTATCTAGCACTGGTTTGGCTGCTGGTTCCAGTTACTCAAACACAAAAATTGGCTACATTTTTCTGTTTCATATCATCATATACATTTTTATGATTGTTTTTTGGTTTTCTTTTAAACAAAATAAGCTATTTGAAGAATGCATCTTGGGCTGTGTGAACTTCAGAATAAATGGAATAATGGTGGATAATAATGGAATAAATTAGAGAAAAACATTTTACAGATTTGGGCAGATTCTCAGCCCTGTTTACATTTTGTTTACCTTATTTTTTGATTAGACATTTCATGACTAAAATCATAGTTCTGCTATTTTTTATTTTTAGTCCCTGTACAGGTGTTTGTGTTAAGACAACAGTTAAAATTGGAATATTTGGCTTATTTTGTTAAATGAAAATGTGATTATATTCCTCAAAGCAAAGAATCACAATCATGCTGTCTTGGCCAACAGGTCCTCAAACCACACACTAAAATGTATTGCCCTCTAAAATGACCAAAGTTAGTCAGTTTCAGATTCAGTTCAGAACTCAGTGCAAACCTAGCATTAGCATAGCCCCAGCTACTGACCGCAGGACTCCAGAGAAGCCCCATCCTGAACTGAGCGCTGACGATGGTAAATGGTAAATGCGTCTATATAGCGCTTTTCCAGTCTTCTGACCCCTCAAAGCACTTACATGTCACCCATTCACACACACATTCATACACTGCAGGACAGCCTCGGACATCAAGGTGTCAACCTGATTGATGACCTGCTTCACCTTTGAACCACGGCCACCCAGAATGTACGCAAAGCTTCCAGTGGACAGCTAGCAGCTAATAAGACATGTAAATAAGACAACTTCTGAGTTGTGGAGAGGCACTTTTCTCCTGTTTTGGTAGAGGCGAACCACTCCTGTGTCAAGTGAACACATCCCACAACAGTTTGTCCACTGAATGGACTGAGACTTGATAACAAGCCTCCATCTAACTCCTGCTAAGTTAGCAAAGGCATGCACCTCCAAACAAAGCAATACTGGGATTAGTAACTGTAAAGTAATCGCTGAACTTCAAATCATAATCTCTCACACCACTTGTTATGGAAAAAGTAATCACTTTATTAGCTATTTAAGGACCAGACTCACCCTCACCTACAGTGGCCACAAAACTCACAAAATACATCAAAGTCCCTCTCTAGAGCCAGTGTTTAGTTTTGTCTGTTCTGGGCTACTGTAGAAACATGGCGGCTTCCGTGAAAGAGGACCTGCACCCTCTGTAGATAGGGCTTATTCTAAGGTAGCAGAAACACAATTATTCTTATTTTCAGGTGATTATACACTAATGAAAACACACTGAATATTATACTCCATATTCTGCTAATGGATTCCCCCTAAATCATGTGCACTAAAGTTGCTGAGCAAAGTGGGATGGGTCAAAGGGAAAATTTAACATCAGTGGTTGAGAGAAAAATGTAGTCATTGTCATAAGAAATCACTGATTAGTGTCGAAAGGAGAAAGAAGAAAAAAAAGAAGCTTGCTGCCATGTCCAAGTCAAACATTTTGTCAATACATCCAACCACTCTGCTCTCCTCCAAACAAAGTTTTGTGACTGTATAACTACTGCTACTGCTACTTCGTCCTGAGCTGCTGACAGACTGGTCATAACACAGACAGACACTTAAATGTAAATGTATGTTGTTTTAAGGCATTAAAACAACTGGGATGACAGTCTTGCATTGGGAACAATTCAACTAATTGGTAATTAAAGTAATAACGAGTTGAAGCCCTACCGCTAATTAAAATTCCTAATGGCTCTAATCGTCCTCTCAGTTTAGGCCCGAGGGGTCAAAAGTCAGCGAAAGTAGAGTTGGCCCTAGTTTGAAGGAGCCGGCATTCCTCATGAGGGACAGTTATGATGGATGGTTGCAGGTCCTCGTCCTCCGCCTGCTCACACCCCTCTCCATTGGCTCCTCACTCACCTCTCCGCCTCTTGGCACCATCCCTCCATCCCCTCTTATCCTCTGACCAGATGTGTTCGTTGAACTCTGTCAAGAATAATAAAACGCTGGCTGCAAGGGGCGTACACGTCGGGCCGACAGTGCAGGACGGGAGGTGCATATTTAGATGCATATGTGGACCTGCAATTATGAAATACACATGCACATTAGTCAAGAGAGCCAACTGAGGCACCCTATTTATTATAAATACTAATTAATTATGGTCTTTGTGGTGTCAGGAAGATTTAGAAGTGATGCTAAACACATTCAAGAATAATTTGAATTACAAAATACTTAAAATACTGTTATCGGTCTTAGTTTGATCTTGCAGCTGAACTTAGTGCAGTGGAAAATTGTAATTTTAAGATGCCGCTTCAGTGTCTTCTACAGAAATAGTGAAAAGAAGACAAGGCAATTTCTGAAGAAACTGCAGGGTGATTGCTAGATGTTTGAAAAGCTGATGCCAAACTGCAGTGGAGGCTTTAAAGTTGAATTATACCAATAACGTATGAAAGATGTAGAATATGTTACAGTTTAAAGATGTGGAACACTAGCTAAACAGCATTGCTGGCTTTAAAAGCTGAATAATACTAATAATAAATGAAAGATGTGGACTACTTTATGGTTTGTTGAAAAGATGACGCTGAACTGAATTGCTGACTTTTAATTTGTATAAAGAAGCAGCCGAGAGAGTATGAAGAGTTGGAAAAGTGGGGAAGAGTCTAATTAGTATGAATAGGATTTAATAGTCCACTAAAACTCAACATATCAAATATGTGAAACATTATAAGATTTGAATGGACTTTCTAGCTTAAAGTATGAATGAACACATAAAAGGTTGGAAGGAACATGAACTGTTGGAAAAGTGAGAAATGGATGAAGGATGCAAAATATAGTAAAATATACTAAATATACAGTAAGCGAGGAGCTAAACAGCATTACTGGCTTTAAAAATTGTACCAAAAATGTATGAAAGATGTGAAACATTTTAAGGTTTGAATAGTTTCTGAATTTGACTCATATAATCATTGAACAACAATGATTATATGAGTCAAATTCAAGCTGCTGAGGGACCCATGTTTCTTTGTCGAGAACTTTAAGTAACTGCAACCACTCTTTAAACCACTGAAAGTGCTGTACATCTACATTGTGTTGTTTAAACAATAAGACCCGACACATGACCCCCATTGGGACAGTAGTTATATTTCATAATTGCATGACATTTGGGTGACACTACAACCCAGACATATTGCAGCAACATGAATGCAAATATTTACTAAGGTGTAAGTGGCCCCATGGGAATCCAAATGAAGGGGAGTTAATGAGCTACACAAGATAATACACCACTGGAAATTGTCAGGTAAGAATAGGGTTGAGATCAATTAACCTGTGCTCATTTTGATCAACTTTCAGATTCTTGAGTCAAATATTTTTTATCCAATCTTTAATTGTCCCTCCCCCCTCTTTTTTTATTGGCAAAGAGCGATGTACAAAACATCCAGGTTGTATTTTGCTAAAAAACAAAACGAAACAAACAAAAAAAAATGCCAAAAGTATGTGGACACTCACATGTTACACCCTTTGTGATTGTTGGACGCCTCAGTCCAAAACCATGAGCATTAAATCTTCTACTCTAGCAGCCTCCACTCTTCTGGTTTCAGGCTTTCCACCAGATTTTGGAACCTGGCTGCAGGGATTTGTTCTAATTCAAACAAAAGAGCTTTAGTGAACACTATAAGGCCTGGCTCACAGTCACTGTTCCAGCTCACCCTAATGGTTCTGGATGGGGTTGAGTGTCAGGGTTCTGTGCAGATCAGTCTAGATCGCCACACCGAACTGGGAAAACCATTTCTCTGTGATCCTGGCTTTGTGTTTGGGGGCATTTTGATGTCAAAACCAGTGAGGTTTCTTCAATCTGTGTACAATAAAGTCCCATTTTGCGTGCAGGTGATACACCAGTCCTTCCCATTAATTTATGTGGAGAGCATATCAGTAGTCAGGTGACCTTTGTTGTCCTGGTAACAAAAATAAACATGAGGTTAACGTGAAATGGTTGCAGTTTGGCTAGGTATAGGCAAAAAAAACTACTTGGTTACATTTAGGAAATAATCATGGTTTGAGTTCAAATAAGTATGTTACATTATGTAAGTCATGTGACACAAGTAGCGTTATGTAACTTATAATGCTTTTCAATAAGTTGACTTTTGGTTTCACACAGGACATGAACCCCGGCCTCCTGGCTGAAAGTACACTTGCTTGACCCATCCAGCCACCCCATCTCCACCATATGTGGACTTTCCCGCTCTTTATACTTTATACCTGACAGTTTTTGATGGGAAGGATTGCCGTATGCGCTGCAAACGAGTTCAAAGTCTAAAATCATGTTATTTGTACAAAGATGGAAGAGAATGGGCTGGTTGAAGTTGAATAATTCCAGTAATGCGTGACAGATGTGGAAAATTTGAATGTTTGTTGAAAAGCTAATGCTAAACTGAATTGCTAACTGGCAGAAAGTGTTTGTTTGACCCATCCAACCACCTCACCCCCTTCATATGTGGACTAACATGCTGTTTATACTTAATCAGGTGACATTTTTGAAATGGAAAGAACTGACATATCACCTGCACGCAAAATTGGACTTTGACATATGCACTGCGCGCAATTTCAGAGTATAAAGTTGTGTTATTTGTATGCATACTGAAGAGAATAAGCTAGTTAGAGTTGAATAATACCAATAATTTATGACAGATGTGGAAAATTTTAGGGTTTGTTGAAAAGCTGATGAAGTGAATTGTTGACTTGAAAAGCTGAATACCGAAAATGTACAAAAAGTTGCGGGCTGGTTGAAACAATCAAGCGTCTGTTGCCATGACGTTAGGGGGACTTTAATGTCTAAAATATTATAATATGCTGTTGCATGAAGATTTCCATCACAATCATTCTTCCAAAAATGTACAAAGTTATGGTTTTCTAATTCAGATTTCTGATTTGACTTCAAGATTTTTTACGGTGTAAATGCTCAGAAATGACAGCAACAAGTTTCCTGCCCAGTTCAAATGAAAATAAAAGAGAGAGGGTACAAATCTGATTTTTATTCAAAAGCTGAATTCAGATTCGATGAACTACTCCTGAACCCAAACCTGCTTTTTGTCTTTATTTTGGCACTTTAGCAATTATTTTTATATTCACTAAAATCCAGCAGGTAAATCTTTAACGAGCGCAGCCACATGGACACAAAGCAGACTATACAATATGATCGCCTCACTGTGACATTTGCTCTCATGGAGAGAAAAGTTTATGATTCACTGTTTCCTCTGGTTGCTCGAGCCTCAGTCGACAGAAGTGCATGAGAAATGTCAAATATTGCTCATCCTGTTCTGAAAGGCTGGCGTCTGCGGCAGGAGCCCAACTCTGCTGATGGAGGATGAAGAAAAGGGGAAAGATGAAGAAGATGGAGAAACTGTTTCCCTCTCTGATGTCGCTGCTCAGGGAAGGCCCTCCTGGGACGGCATCAAAACCTGCCTCTCCTGAAACCCTCTCACCGCGGGGCCACCGGTGACCAGTCGCCCCCCGAGGACGGGGAGCTGTGGCAAAGATGGAGGCAGGGCTGAGCACATTGATGGCTGGAGTGATGATTTCCTTCACACACACAGACACAAATGCCCCCACTCATCCTCACACCTCCCTCCCACCTCCCCGTGGCCCTGGCCCTGCAGGCAACACACACACGCTCTCTCTACCTCACACACACACACACCATGGTTAGGCCTCCAATTAAATCAAAAGTGGTTTGTTTTTATTGGTCTTTTGCGCTGACAAGTGGGCTATCATTCTGACGGCTCTACCTGTCAGTGAGCAGCTGAAAATCCTCCGTTGACAATGCCCAATGCTTCCAATTAGGGGAGAATCAGACTCCTGGCGCGCTAGCCATCTTTCCACCCTCCCCCCCCAGGCCCACCTTCCCTCCCTCTTTTCCTCTGCACTCACTCCACGATCCTCTACCCATTCCCCTCTTTCTCTCTCACTCTCCTCCGCCTTCTTCTTCTTCCTCTCCTCCTCCTCCTCCTCCTCCTCCTCCTCCTCCTCCTCCTCTTTCTCTCCAGGAGAAGGGGGTCTGTCTCCGCTGCAAATTACCGACACAAAACGAAGGTGGTGGCGGCGCTGGCGCTGGGAGCTGCCGGTCCAGGGCCCTGTCAGCATTAATGAGACGATGAAGGTTTATTTCGCCCGCATGCATGTGCTAAATTCTTTCTTGTGTGACAGCTGACTGGGAAATGTGAGTGTTAACCTTATAAAAGATTCAGCGGGTTCTCATTATTTTCTGTCAACTCCAGTACCTGATGGCGTTAAGGTGCATCATTTGCATCCCTGACTGGTCCAGGGGTGCAGCATCCAGCTCCAGAGCAAGCTCCTTTTTCCTTTTCTTTTTTTTTTCTCCCCTCTGCCTTTTTTTTTCTAATGCTGTTTGTTTGTTGAGAGGAGTCATCTTTTTACATACGTCCCCCCCTCGAAAGACACGCTTTTACTCGATGTTCCAAAACGAGAGAGATGCCAAAGTTTATTCAAAGGCGACACACATTTTAACAAAACATATCCAGATATATATTTAACACTCAATTGAGCGAGTAAATAAAATGTTTTCTCTTTTTTTTCCCCCTCACCACAAAAAAACCATGAAGCATGAGGAGGCCCAGCAGGCATTATTAGCAGTAAAGCTTATGGACTGGATTCCAATAATGCAGAGAGAGAAAAAAAATAAACAAAATAAAGCACATGTCCACAGATAGATTATTAACACTGACAGGGACTATTAGGATGGAACTGCACCAGTTCATCTTTTTGTATACTTCACATGATTGATATTTTAGTAATTAGTAAAAGAGCCTGATCAAAATAAAACAATATCAATTTTGGCCATTAATACTGTTAAATTAAATTGTACACCTGTCAGCTCAGCAAGAGGAAAAACAGTCTGCACTTCACTGTAATAGCCCAAGGGTGCCAACTTTGTTTTGGTAAAAAAAAAAAAAAAAAAAAATGGAAGGTATGTGGGGCTGTTTAATGTGAATCAATAATAAAGTATTTTTATTTAACCATCTGATGAAAACAGGTGGAGAGAGGAGAAGTGAGGAGACAGACAGCAACTCACCGCTCGCTGACCATTTCCTGGAAACATTCCTGTTTCCTCTCTTTAACATGGATCAATAACAGCCTCCCGCAGCATCACTGTGTCCATGTGTGTGGGAGAAAGCGTGTGTGTGTGTGTGTGTGTTTGTATTTCATCGCTGGGGTAACAGTTGCACTGGCCCTCAAATCCAGACCACTTCCTGGAAAAAAAAACAGAGGGGAGAGGAAAAAAATGAAGCTTCGCTTGACCAGAGGGACACTTGTCCAAAATCAGCAGCAGCATGAGCCAAATCATTACACTACACTAAACAACACACACACAAACACACACACTCTCTCACAGCTACAGTCTAGCCACACTGTCTTCTGCCAAGAAAAACAACATTTCTCAGATTTTAAAGGATTTATAAACTTTACCTGAAGCCTATATTGTTCAATTTAATTGCACAAAAAAACATTTTATTTTAATAAAGAGCACTTGGTCTATATTAACACTAAAACAATTGTTTGTTTAATCAAAATTTGAAAACTCAACTAAACATTTCAGTGATTTACAGTACTAAGAAAAAAAAATTTCCATCAAGAGGTTCTCCATGTGAGGATTTTTTTGGAGCTGATGCTGATACCTATATTAGGAAATTAAAAATTCCAATATCAATATATTACCCAGGATTCTTTATTTATATATAAAATATTCAAAATTACATCAGGAAACTGAAACATAAACTTCCACTTGTATTTTAAATGATTATAAATAATTATAAATTAGAAAAACACAAATAGAACAAGTGGAATTAACAAAAAGGATAAAAAAAAATAGATAAAATGCTGCCTATAAAATAAAAAAATCTAATAATATCAATCTGCATTATATTATGTAAAAATAAAAATCAGACAACATATACGCTGATATAGACTGATATAGCTGTGCTCCACCAATATCGGGCCGATAATATCTGCCAACTGATATCTGGTTGGCTCTTGTAAATTTACACTGAATATTTTATGCAACATATTTTATTAGTGGAAGTATATAGTATGGTTTTAAAGATTTAAAGGTCATATTTAACCAATCCGAAACAAACAAAAACAAGATATATCCCAAAAATTTAAACCATCCAATCCATCCACCCAAAGTTACTGTTGGTTGGACAGGCTAAAATGTTTCATTTTGCTGTTTAACAATCCCTCTCAAGTGTGAGATTTGCTGTTTTTCTCCATTACATATAATTTTAGCATATTTTATTAGCAGAAGTGTATAGAGTATACAAGATTTAAGGATCCTGTATCTTCATTTTTTCATATTTAATAAATCACAAATGGAAAAGAAAAACAAACAAAAACCCCAAAATTCAAACAATCCCATCCATGCAGCCAGGTAGCCTTAATGTTCAATTAAGTAAACGTTCTAGAATACAATCATCTTAATTTTACTGTAAAACTACAGCATGGTAACAATTAGACAGTCAAGGGATGAACGGAGGACCAGATATGCCAAATATTTTGGAATCTTTGAATTTTGGACAAAAGACACAAAAGTCACAAAAACTTCTTTCACTTTCACTTTTTTTCTGACATTTTAGAGGACTAAGTAATTATCAAAAATAAACAAACCAAATAATTAATAACGAAAACAATACTTAGTTGCAGTCATAGCCTATATAATGTAAAATTATCACTATTTCCCAAAGCTTGTGGGTAAGCATGCTCTGGTACTGCATTTATTTTCCTTGAAAATTAGTAATGATTTTATTTTAGTTTAACAGCTATTTAATTGTTGGTTTGTCTGTGAACTCATAGGGTATGTAAACCCATTTACTTTCACAAATATTGACACAAAAATGTGGATAAAATAAAGACATAAACTCAAAGAAGTTTGGGTTGTAAAGAGTTAAAATTGAAATCAAATAAATGACGACTTTTGAGGTGTTTTAAGAAACAAATCACAATAATTAAAGCTTCTCTTAAGTTTCACAGGCCATGTGATGATGACCACAAAGAGGAGGAAGAAGTCAGTTTAATCAGCTTATGATTTATTTAGTACAACATTACTGGAGCCACTGGACACGCAGCGCAGTCAGGATAAAGAAGAGAAGACAAAAAAAAAAAAAAAAAAAAAAAAAAAAAAAGAGG
>JAJHUR010093611.1:0-12379 GCA_027495735.1 Lutjanus campechanus | reverse complement strand
TTTTTTCAGTTTTTGAGTTTTGGCTCCAGGGGCTGCCGTTTTTGACCAGGGCGAATTCTGGCCAAAAGGACAGCCGGCGGGATGATGTCTCCTCCCAGGGGTGAGTTCTGGCCCCGACGGCCGGCGTTTTGGGTGAGTTGAAATTTTGGCCAAAACGACAGCCCGCGGGTCTACGTTTTTTTCACCGGCCAAAATGAAAAAAGGGCTGCCGTTTTTGACCAGGGCGAATTCTGGCCAAAAGGACAGCCGGCGGGATGATAATAATAATAATAATAATGCATTTTATTTATAGGCGCCTTTCAAGACTCTCAAGGTCGCCTTACAATAAAACAGTTAAAATACAAATAAAACAATAAAACAATGCAAATACAAAATGAACAACAACAAAGAACAACAACCATAAAATTAGAGATATATTATGAGGGGTATGCCAGTCTGAACAGGTATGTTTTGAGATGTGACTTGAAGGTTGCCAGTGTTGTTAGATTCCGAAGGTCCTGAGGTAGTGTGTTCCAGAGCCGAGGGGCAGAACGGCTAAAGGAACGTAATCCCATTGTGGCTAAATGGGCAGAAGGGGTGAAGAGGAGAGACGCAGAGGAGGTCCTAAGAGTACGGGAAGGTGTGTATGTTTGGAGGAGTTCGGTGAGGTATGAAGGTGCCAGGTTATGGAGGGCCTTGAATGTGAGGAGCAGGATCTTATAATCAATGCGGAGGTGAACTGGAAGCCAATGAAGCTGTTTGAGCACAGGAGTGATATGCTGTGTGGAAGGAGTTCTGGAAATGATGCGTGCAGCCGAATTTTGGACCAATTGCAATTTATTGAGGGATTTCAGTGGCAGACCATGTAGAAGGGCGTTACAGTAATCAAGGCGGGATGTGACAAGGGCGTTAACCAGTATGGAAGTGCTATTATGGGAGAGAGAAGGGCGAAGGCGATTGATATTACGAAGATGAAAATATGCAGACTGGGTGATATTATTGATGTGAGCAGAGAAGGAGAGCGAGCTGTCAAGGATGACGCCAAGACTCTTGACCTGAGGGGAGGGACAGACAGCAGTGTTGTCAATTTGTACTGAGAAACTGTTAGATTTGGACAATGTAGATTTAGTGCCAACCAAAAGGAGTTCTGTTTTATTTCCGTTGAGTTTGAGAAAGTTGTGAGAAAACCAAGTTTTAACATCTTGGAGACAGTCAAGGAGGGGGGGTGGAGGAAGAACGGTGCCAGGTTTGCAGGTGAGATACAGCTGAGTGTCGTCTGCATAGCAATGAAAATTGAGACCGTGCTTCCTGAAGATATTGCCGAGAGGGAGTAGGTAGATGATAAACAGGAGGGGGCCAAGGACAGAGCCCTGTGGCACACCACAAGTGATTGGGGAAGGTTGGGAATGGAAGTTCTTCAGCTGTACAGACTGTGTGCGACCGGAGAGGTAAGAGGTGAACCAGGAGAGAGTGGTTTGAGTTAGTCCAATGGAAGTTAGGCGGTTGAGGAGGATGCTATGGGAGATTGTGTCGAAGGCTGCAGTGAGGTCAAGGAGGATGAGTATGGTAAGATGTCCAGAGTCTGCTGCCATGAGAAGGTCGATAATTTATATTCAGATGTAAGTAAGTGTATAATTATTAGTTGCTTGAATTGTGTGTATTTATGTTCCCAAAGCCACACCTTGGTTTGAGGAAAAAAAAAAAAAGCATTGTTACATTTGCAACAGTTACAGTTGGACTGGTTCTCCCATAAAACCTCTGTCCCTGAACGCACCATAATGACTGCTCTCTGTATGTAGGCTACCACAGAGGATTACTGTTACCTGTGAGTGTGTATTGGGAAATGCAGTCACACTATTACTACAAATGGCTCTGTTTTGTCATTAGCAGGGGTGGAAGTAACTAATTACAAATATTCAAATGACTGTTATTAAGTAGTTTTTTTTTAGGTACTTGTAATGTTATGAGTAGATTTTTAAGTCTGCTTTACATGTACTTAAGTAGCATTACACCATGTAATCTACTTAGTTACTTTTAATATCAAAATAGAATACTGAGGACAATTTGAATAAATATCCAAACCTTTGATCTGCATTTTAGTAGCCAATCAGGTGATCTGATCACAAACAGGCAAATGAGAGGAATCAATCACAGGCGCAAAATGAAACACTGCAGCAGCAGCAGGTTTGGAGTAATAATGTTAATAATTCATCATTAATCAATTAATTGTCATCAAGAATTTAACCAATTAAGAATGTCTAATCAATACTTAATCAACTGTATAAAAGTAGCAGTAATTTCACCTCGTTTAGCGGAGCTGTTTGAATATTAAAAACCTAAAAAATTACACCAAAAAAAAAATAAATAAAATAAAATGAGAATAAACTAGATTTTAGACTGAAGACTTGGACGAACAGAAACTCCTTTGATTGAACGCTGCTACTGATAATACATTAATCATCAGCAGTTAAAAGGTAACTAATACTCTGAGTAGTTATTTTGAAGAATACTTTGTACTTACTGAAGTATTTTTCTAACACCAGTACTTTTACTTGTAATGAGTCATATGTTAGTAATGATTTTCAGTACTCTTTCTTCCACTGCACATTAGTACTGCTGTGTTGTGCCTGAGTACACTTGCATCATCACCTACACAACATTTGTTTATGTTGTTACTATGGTGACGAAAAGCCGGCCGATCACAAGATCCTCACAGCAGTCCACTTCCTTGTTTTGGTACGGTTACTTTTCACACCTGATGTGAACCAAACCGTACCTAAGTACATATGAACAGTACTTGAGACCACCTTTTCAACCCGGGCGCGGTTCGTTGGTTCGTCTTGAAAAGATGGTCCAGATAAGTTATACAGTGCTCACAATAACCAAAGAAACTGGACTTTGAGGTCAGGTGTAGTCAGATCTGAGCCCGGTTCCCTGATGTGAAAGATCCCTAAGTCAGTCTCTTCAAGTGCCGCTTAAATGTTCTGTGCTGTTTGGTGGCAGCAGGTGCTGCAGGTGGAGGAGACTTCACTGGTGCTTCTTGAGTAGCTGCTAGCACTCAGTCCACTGTGGTCCACTTCATTTTCAACACAGCAGCATGAAATATTCTCCTCCTCATCTGCACGTCTCTTCGTAATAGTTCCAGTTTGGAGCCATGATTGCAGAGTTTTTCAAGCCATTATTTTCAGTGTCTTCATTTTACCTTCACTCACTACTTGGCCATCACATTAGCACATAGCTGCTGGTAATCATGGATGGCATCTGTGCACGCTGTGAGCATGGTCGAGACTTTATTTAAACAAAAATACAGGAAACACAAAACTTATTTTAACTTACATTTCAGTTATCCCACATATTAGAATCTTTATTTTTTTCTGGCATTTTGATACTATTGCATATTTTTTAAATAATTAATTTCATTTAAAAAACGACATTTCTGATATTCCTCTGCATACCACTAGAAGGAGCTTGCGTACCACTAGTGTTATACGTTAGGCTTGGGCGATATCAAGGTATTATGGTATATAGGCGGAATTAGAAATCCTGAAGGTAGTATTTTATGATACTTTCACAGCCTCTGGGAGATCAACAGGTGAAATCGTCCCCGTGGACCGGAGAGACAGCAGAATGTCTCTAGTGTAACACAGCGGCAGCTTTGCTTCCATGTGAAGAATTGTTGGGCATGTTAAGAACAGTCCCCAAATAAACAGCGCCAGAAACAGTCCTTGTGCAAAGTTCACCATGGTGTTCAGGTCCACATACAGTTGTTGTAGTCACACAACACGGCCATAAAAACATTACAGGGCATAAAAAGAAGCAGCACGAGTCCCGGTCGCTAGCAGGGCGAAGCCACTATTTTCAATACCGTCATGGTGAATAAAGTAACCTGAAACACTGACGTTGCAACTGCATAAAATTAAATTAATTTATTACTAAGAAATTACCAACACTTAAATTATTAATGGGGAACTTAGCCAAGTTAGAAAAAAAAAAAACATTGTCTTGGCCTTTCTGCTCTATAGCCTGCATCTCCTTGATAATTAATTAAATATATAAAACTTTATTTTGACATGACTCCATCAAACTATTAAAGCAGTTTATTAGCCACATGATGCATCTGTGAATCATCTCTGTTCAGCCAAATGATGTGCTAGCATCCACGGCAACTACGGAAGCTATGGAATAAGGGTGCTTATTAACTATTTATTATAAGTATTTTAAAGCCAGGAAGACTTGTCTAAGAAAGCTAATTGCATATAAGATAGAACACATTTTAAGCTCGACTGTCATATATGCTTTAATGACTTCCATCAGCAGCTTTTAATGATTTGTTTTTTCACATAAACACCATCACATACTGTACGCCCTGGTGAAATGTCAGGAAGGTATTAAAGTAAGAAAAATTAGATAACAGCCAAGCTGAGTACACATGCCACAGTAAGAGACTCTAGGCTAAGTTATATGGTATTTAGTCCACCAAGGCCAAAAGTCTTATGTCGCAATGTTAACGAAAGTGAAAAGTTGTCTGTCTATCCGCCTCGTGATTTGGTCTCCGCTCCAGAATTTAATGGGCTCTTCCTCGGCCCATTCTGCACCAAGTTTCATGGAAATGAGGTCAGTAGTTTTTCTGTAATCCTGCTGAGAAACAAACAGCACTGAAAACATGACCTCCGTGGCAGAGGTAATGATGCTTTCACTATGTGAGTGTTGTGTGAAGGACAGACCTGGAAATAAGACACACAAACCAAACGGCCAACAGAAAGCTGAATATTTCCATCCTGACTGCTGTAGCTGTGCTGCGTGAAGACTCTCAGGGTCATTCTGCAGAAGCAGATTGTTGCAGCTCTTGGCTGATGAGTCCTCTCTGCTTGTATTTGTATTCATGGCCACTTTGTATTCAGAGCGACTTCTTTGACTCACCCCAAAATTGATTAAAATGAAATACATTCCTTGTTTTCTTGGTAAGGAATAGAAGTCTCCATGATGATGTTGGAAATTGATTTACCACAGACGGAAGTGACCGTGCTAACTGTGAGAGCTGTGGGTGTTTTGCAATTCCGAGTCTCTTTTGGAGGTTTCTCTTCTGTCTCTCATGTCTGAGTAACTGTATATTGAAATTAGCAGAGGGAGACATCTGAAAATCAGTAACTTTGGCAGCCCCCGGAGCAAAGACGAATGTCACTGTCTTGCTTGTCTTCACAGTACATTAGGACAGTAAATGATGTGTTTGTCTCCATCACTGACAAGTACAGCAGCAGCTCATACTGGACAACATGCAGGGTTCACTTCATACTTCATCTTTAAAAAAGGTGACATAAGGCAGTCCGTCCTGTTTTAGTTGATCCTCCTCCCTCGTGTTCTAGTCTAGTTTTAGTCAACTAAATATGTCCCATTCCAATTATTTTTACTGATATTGCAGTTGCAATATGAATGCTAATTTTTTACATTATTATTCTCATTTTCAGTGAAAAACATTAAAATAATCAAGCAGTGATTTTTGCTGGGATCTGTACCAAACGAAGATGTGATGTGCAGGCCAGGAGGTCTCTGCAGCACCACCGTGTTTCATTTAAAATGGTACTTTGAGACATATTTTGCCTTTAACAAATATTTCACCTCCTGCAGTTTGAAAATTACAGAAGAACACTTTGTGATTTCAATCAAATTTCAGTTAATTGTTCAGCTGTACCAAATATCATAAGATTTTAGTCGACTAAATTATAGTAGGTTAAGACACTTATCTTTAGTGTCTCAATCCATTTTTTAATTTCTGATCTAAGATGAGCAACTTTGGGTCAATCATGTCTCTGATCAGTACATGACTTAATCGTGGAGATGACTTCCGGTAGAAGAAATATCCATTTCTATTACTTTATTTGTGCTTTCCCAGATAAGGTATTCTGGTTTGGGTGCATCCTTCCTCGCTACCACATAACGAGGTTGCATCTCTTCCCGACTCGTCCCTTTCATCTCATTTTTATTCATTTATAAAACCTGTACTAGAGTACAGATTTTCAATCATGTCTCTGATCAGTACATGACAGCACTGATTTCTTTCTCCTTGTACTGTATTTCATGTTTCGAGTTTAGATTAGCTAATAAATTAGCTTGGAAAACAAAAACACACTTAAATGTTTTGCTTTTCTGAGCTAAAAGTGATTAACGTCGCGTTAATTTTGTGTTGACTCCTCTGCCGATGTTGCTTCAGGTTCCTTGTGTCTTTACCGGTGATTGTTGCTTCAGAAAGGCTTTTGTTTTTCTTGGCATCAAATGTGAAATTCATTCACGTCTGTTCTTGTCTTTCTTCCAAACACTGACATGTCTCCTCAGTTTCTGGGGCCTGCAGCAAGTGCATGCTGATTAACTTCCTGAGTAGATCAGTCCTATCGTTTGTGTGCATCAGCGTCATTATTTGTATCAGTATCTGTTCAACCAACAGAATTATCTGTATTTGGATTGAAGACCAGAAGTCGGTGTGGTTACTTATTTTGTTTTGAATTGCAGATAGAATCTCCACAATAATAATATACAAGTACAGTATACATAAATATTCTTCAGTTGTTTCAAATGTTTTTTTATTGGAAACATTAGTCCAGTAAGCTTGACATTCATATGGAACAAAAAACTGCTTCAGGTTTTCAAATAATTCACAGACATGATATAAGATGAATGACCCATCTAACCCACCCGCTCACCAACCTGCCCAGCACTACATGTTTTTTGGGGGCATTTTTTTGCCTTTATTTGACAGGACAGCTGGAGAGTAGACAGGAAACAGGGCAGAGAGAGAGGGGATGACATGCAGCAAAGGGCTGCAGGCAGGCTCTACCAACTGAGCTAAACGTCCACCCAAAACTGCTTTAGTTGATCACTTAAGACAAGCCTAATTGGCTCTAGCTGGAGTGTATCAGTCAGCTCTGTGATCCACAACTTCACTGGGGGGGGGCTTTGGCTTTTTTCCAATTTTGAAGTTTTTTAGCTGGTATTAGCCGCCAGGAGATAAAGTGTTGCTGAGAGGCTGTGAGTTTTCTAAAAGCTTCCAATATTCCCAATATAATCATTTCAGAATCTGGTTCCAGGGTGATTTTCAGTATAGAGGAGAAGATGCTGAATATTTCAGTGCAGAGACTTTCTATCTTTGGGCAAAGTTCAGAACTGTGGGTTAAAGAGGCTTCTTGGAACTTGTGAACTTCTTTATCACACAGAGGGGAGATGTTAGGGAGTTTAGAGTCTGAATAGTATTTGTGCGGCACTTTAAACTGCAGAAGGTGATGTCTGGCATTTATTGAACAGGTGTGAATATACTGTAAACTTTTGTCCCGTTTGTCTTTTGAAATTTGTTGTCCCAGCTCGTCCTCCCACACACACGTCTAGACCTCAGATGAGGGGGCGTTAATGTTTTTAAAACATTGTAGGATGAGATATCCTTCAGTTGAAGAGAACAGTCTTGGTGCATTAAATCACTGCTTGATGAAGGCAGATGAAACCTTTTTTTTAAAAGTCTGCTGAGGTAATCGTGGAGATGACTTCTGGTAGAAGAAATATCCATTTCTATTACTTTTATTTGTGTTTCCCAGATAAGGTATTTGGGGTTTGGGCGCATCCTTCCTCCCTACCACAAAACGAGGTTGCATCTCTTCTCAACTCGTCCCTCCCTAACGTTTTCATCTCATTTTTATTCATTTGTCAGAAGATTTCTGCATTATTTTTGCCATCACAAATGATTTTTAATGTAGTTATTGTTTCATTTAGTGAAACATATTGATGACAACTGTGACACAAATTATTAGTCCAACAAAGTAACACTGGTTAATTCTGCACATTTCTTCCATTTACAACAGACCCAAGGACGCGTACACTTGCATCATCACCTACACAACATTTGTGTATGTTGTCAATATGGTGTCAAAAAGCCGGACAATCAGAAGATCCTAACAGCAGTCCATGTCCTTGTTTCGGTTCGGTTAGTCTTCACACCTGATGATACCCTGGTACAAATGAACATAATCACAAATGACTTTTAATTTAGTTATCTACTTATTTTTTATTAGAGAAGAATGTTAACTACATCTATGATGAAAATTATTAGTCCACAAAATAAATGCTGGTTCACTGTGCACATTTCATCCATTTGCAGCAGACTCAAGGACATAAACAGCAACACTGAATATATGATCTTCCTCTGCAATAGTGTCATTTTGCTGCAGCCAGTACACCACTCTATCAAAATCCATTGTAAAACGTCAAGTTCAGGAAATGATTTTACACTTACAGGCTTTAAATACTCTCAAACACAAGTTCCCTTTTCATTCCAGAGTTCCTGAGGCAGGCAGGCAGGCTCATTATTCATCATAAGAATGAAACGCAGGCTCATTGATTTTGAATAGCACAGTGGCAGTGATCTATTTGTTATGCACAGATATCGATCAGTTGTTGAGCGATGGATGGAGAGATGTGGAGAGTTTGGTTCAGATCAGACAAAGTGTGGTGTGCAGGGATGTGGGGAAAGGAGAGCTGGGCGTGTTGCATACTGAGGGAAGCAGGCGTCTAACGTGACAACATGACTCAAAGAGCCCTCGAAAAGGTTTATTGTGGCCCAGTGGAGCATTTGAGTTTGATTCATGTGTGCGTGCGAGAGCGTGCATGTGTGGCAGACGTATTTAAGGCTTTCTGCACGGCCCTCTCCATCCATTAGCCCTGACAGAGCATTAACTGCAGTGCAGCGCCCACTGAGCATGTGCCGGCAAACTGTGAACCCAGTGGAAGTCCTCTCAGACAATCCCTCCTGCTGCTCTTTTCTTTGGATTCTCCTCATTTGCCTTTCCCTTTATCCTTCGCCGCCCTATTTTTCTTCCCTCACTTTATCTCTCTTCATCCAATCAAAGCGGCCCCTTTTCAAGTTCCACTGCTCGCTTCACCTACCAAAGCCCCATCGTCTGTTCTATCTCTCGCCCTTTGTCATAATCCCTGCCCACAGTGCTTCACACCATCATACCCTACAGTACATAACATCATCCTCACCTCTCCTGCTGCACCATCAGCAGTGTTCAGTACGAGCTACATAACCAGAGTATTACGTAACCAACTATATAATGTCATAGTTTCTAAAATACCTTGCCTGGTGGTGAGTGAAGTCCTGCCCTGCACCGTGAGCCGGTCGGTTTTGTTCCATCTGTGTTCTCCTACCTCCTCTCATCCTGTAAACACGTTCCAGTTTCAAGCCTCAGGCAGCGCTCCACCTCGCACACACACTAAGTAAATCACAGGCGTGTAAATATAGACAGTCAGGCAGTGTGGTTGTACCGGGGTGGGGGGGCCCGTAGAGAGAGCTGGCCCTCCAACGTGTTGGGCAAAGAACGAGCCCATGTGAGAGATTTAGTTTGCACCTCAGAAATATGTCTGTCTTCAGTGAAATCATATTCAGTTAAAAATGTACTATTTACACTGTAAAAAAAAGAGTTGAGAAAACTCATAATTCCATGGCAACTGCCTTTACTAGATTTTTGAGTTTTGAACCAAACTTAAACGCAATATGAAGCAATTACACAGGCAAAATATTGAGTTTTTGTTGCTATAGACTGTAATTTAAATAGGTTACAGGAACACTGCAGGAGTGCACGACACACACAACAATAACAAACAACAATGACTGTAAAATGATCAGCTGTTTATAACTGTCAGTTCAGCCCGTTATCCTGAAAACACACTCTGGAGTTTGAGTTCAGTGACTGTCTGTGTCACTGCTGCCAAAGTCCATTAAAATACTGTTCATTTTAACCATTATAAACGTCTACTTCTTCTATCAGATTATTAATGATTTCTCACAAATCATACACAGACACTTACTCAATCAGCAAACATTCTGCATTAATTTGAACTCAGATTAACATGAAACAGTAACAGTTGTTCCAGCCCAGAACAGAAATGTCAGAGGGGGACACCGTGGCTGTGGTGTTTCTGTCAGAGAAGCGAGAATTTCAACTTAACAAGTTTCCTTGATCTCTGATGACATATTGTGGTCATTTTAAGATCTATTACAGTAAATATATTACCCCTGTATTTCAATAATTATACACAGTGAGCTGTGAACCTGATGTGTTACTATTTTGGTAAAATTGTTGCAATTGAAAATATTCAATTATTAACTATTATTCACTTCCACCTCATTGAGTTTTTTAAATACATTTTGGGGTATTCTAAAACTCAAAGATTCGAGTCTGTCCAAAAAAAAAAGAATGTTGAAGATATTGAGTTTTCTTTTTTGAGTTATTTGTTATTTATAGTTTAGAACATTTACCCTTCAAAAGGCAAACCAATCCTCATCATGGTTTTCATTTTTTGGGCTGAAGTGGTCAGTAGTAATATAGTGTAAAATTATACGCTTATTTACATAATATAAAAACTATTTAAAAATCATTAAAAACTATTCAATTAAAGGAGGAAACTGTAATATATTTACTGTACTAAATCATAAAATGACCATGATATGTCATCTGAGATTAAGGAAACATGTTCAGTTGAAATACTGGCTTCTCTCCAAAATGCCTCCTTTCAAATTTTCATTCCAGTGCAGAACGTCTGTTTCAATTATTCACTTTAGTTCAAATTAATGCTGAATGTTTGTGGAAAGAGTAGATGTTTATAACAGTTAAACTGGGCAATATGTTAATGGAGTGTGGGAGGTAGTAAGGCAGGAAGTCACTGAAGTCAAACTCCAGAGCAGAGCATGTGAGCAGAGTGGAGCAGTGAGAGTTTCTGCTCCTCACTCACAGAGCTGTCTGAACCCTCCGCTCCTTTACTCAGAGCCGCACCAGACCGCTCTGTTCATTATCGCTCCACACTCAACTCAGATTTCAACCTGCTCTGCTCAAATCACTCACTCTGAAAAGGAAAAATCTGCATTGTACTTCACCTTTAGTTTAAACCAAAGCCTATAGGCCAAAAAAACCTAAAAGCTTCAATATACGCGCATGAATTGAAGCTTCGATGGCGCACTGCAGGCTTCAGATTGAAAACTCCAACACCACTGAACCTGCAGTGTTTTAGGAAAAGGTCACTCTTTCTTTCTCTTTTTCTTTTATTTATTAATTTCTTCACTATTATTATTGTTAATAATAGTTTATTTCTTTAATAAAATATTGTCCTCTGAGGGGAAAAAGCCTCACCTTCATTCAGCTCAGTCTATATAATGATGAAACGGTGCATGATATTCATGTTTTTGTATTAATGCAGCAGGATCATTGACATCAGTTTCACTCAGTTTACATCAGAGAGGATGTTTTAGACCACAGCAGACAATAAACTGAACAATGACACACACTGAGGAGATGAAGAGGAGAGACAGCTCTGGACAGTCCGCTCCAGAGTGTGTATTTTTAGAGCAGTTGGCCATAGATGGTATTAAATTGGAATTCAAGCTATTTAATAATTTCTACGGTTCCAAATCACTATTTGGACTGCAGTACTCATTTTTGAACACTAGGGTTCTACATATTGCTTCTTTAAATGAATATTTTCTTTTTTTCTTTGGTATTTTTTTGACTGGACAAACAGCAACTGTCCAATCATAGCGTAGCAACCATAACTAGGGCTGTCAAGCTTTCCATTTCTCTCCGTGTTGAAGGTGTGCAGGAGGCTCTGAGAAGAGCGATACGCTGTGTTTCATGAGTCTTGACGGCGGCCTTTTTTGTAGTCTCTCAAAAATGTGAAACATGATGTGGGCTGGTGCAGAATCGAAGTGGGTTGACAGCGATGCACCTCAGTCTTGCTCACTGTTTCAGGTCTAAGCCGTTCTTTGCAGCTAGTATACAGCTTACACCTCTCATAAGCCATCACCTCCCCAACCGTAATGAGAGGGCTGCTTTCAATCCATTTCCTCCATCTCCTTCTTTTTCGCACTTACATCACTGCTCACTTTCTGCTCACTGACTTTGCTGTTTGTCCCCCCCACCCCGTGAAGTGCTCCCCAGCACCAGAACTAGCCCTGCTTCCCTCTCCCTCTCTGTCCTGCTGTGGTCTGCTCTCTTCTGCTGTGCCCCTGGCTGACTCTGTGCTGTAGCAGTGGTTGCTATGGAACTGCAAATCAGCCATTTAAACAGTAGCACTCTAATGGATTTGCAGACAGTAAACAGAAACTACAGACTGCATCGTTACCTACATCGCAGAGAAAAAATGACTTTCAACACATGTACACACACAGTCAGCAAGAACGTTTTGTTCCTGCGCCCCAGACGGCCCTGTTCCTCCTCGCTTTAGACGCTGAAAGAATTCTCTCATTGTGTTTATGTTGATGATTTACTTCCTCATGTCCCCACTTTTTCTGTCTCCTCTCACAGGACTGTATCCAGCTGAACCAGTACAAGCTGAAGAGCGAGATTGGAAAGGTGAGTTTGTCAGTTTT
>JAJHUR010093610.1:0-10823 GCA_027495735.1 Lutjanus campechanus | reverse complement strand
CCGCCCTAAAACATATTCTGCTTTATCATCTATTTTAATCTGAATGGGATCATAACTTACAAAATGAACATCATGCTGTATAGAAGAAGACTTGAAATTAGCGATTGTGGCCAACATTTATTAGGAAACTGTCTACTGAGGTTGTAAATCAAGTGAGAAGTAAGGTCATTTTCTCATTAGTTTACATACAGTCAGACTTCTTTTTGCAACCAGTGGAATCACCCCCTGCTTGTCATTAGAAACAATTCAGATTAAATTCATCTCCACATTGACTTCATTTTTCAGATCCAAGAGGCTGGATCAAATTACACTGACAATCTATGGTACAGCCATGGTGACATCATCTTTTCCCCACAGAGCCCCGCCTACCTCAAACCAGATTTCTCCCCCCACCCCTTTGGTTTTCCTCCGTGAACTCAAATTTATATGGCACATGGCTACCCACCCACAACCTGGTTCTGCCTGGTTCTGCTTGGTAAATGGGAGTTTTTCCTTGCCAGCGTCATCAAGTGCTTGCTCATGGTGGGAAATGTTGGGTCTCTATGACTTGTATGGTCTAGACCTGCTTTATAGCCTATCAAACAAAAAATAAAATTATGTCTGTTCATTTATGTTCATGAAGTTGATTGACAAAATAGGTTATCTGCGCCTTTAATCAACTTCATCAAAATTGCAGTCTCACGGACATATTAATTGCCTGAATCACACCACAGGTAAAATGGATTAAAGATTAACCAAATAAAATAATTATCATGAATTATCTGAATCTGTATTTACTTACATGACAACAAGAAGCATCACGGGAAAAACACAACAATGACTTGATTATGTGGGAGCCTGTTCAGATGAAAGCTGCATTTAAAACTCAGGGTCTAAAAATACATTTCTGCGACCGTTCAAATTGAGTCAAACCCAGAGCAGCGTTCCCCATAAGGGAAAGCAATAACTATGACCTCAGTCTGTTATTTTGGTAATGGCTAATTAGAAGGGGCTTGTTTCCGATTAGCTCCTAATGTTACTTACACAGACCATTGCCTTGTTTCCGTGTATATTGAGTTATCCCTCAGTGAACCCCTCTCGCCATGTTGTGCCGCTGGAATAACTGGTTTGACTACTCCAATCAGGCTGTTTGTTTTTTGTCCTTGATCACATACACAATAATGACACCGTGGGTCCATTATTCTTGCTTTTTAATCCCTGTATTTGTCATCTAATGTATGTTTCTGATTTAGCTAATCACTTCTCTGAAAAGGTCCTGAGAAACTCCCAGGAGACAGAGCTGATATTTGGATGAATGGTTTTAATTATTCTGTGAAGAAGTGACTGTGCTTGTGCTGGCTCGCCTCACTTATCTATAGACAATGTAATCCCACTGCTTTCATGTCTATACTTTGTTTTATTAATTGAGATTAATGTATAAAGACTTGTACAGTAATATTTGGGCCTGAGTTTGAATTCACTGATCAGGACAATTAAACCCTCATGAACAACAAAAACATGTCAGTGGTTATTATCTTCCAAAAGAAACAAGCATTTTCTGATCTGGGACCGTATTGGTGTTTGCCAGCACAAAACTGCTGCAAATGACAGTTCCAAAATAAGATAATTAAGAAGCATTTTCTGATCTGCCAAATTTATTAAGGTTTAGACAGAGTTTAAGCAACTAACTAACTACTTTGAGAACAATTCTCATGATTCAAAGATGCTTTGTCCACCCAGTTCCCAACCTCACACCTAAATGAGTGCAAAAGTAACACGTCAAATACAGCAGCTTTGTCAGTGCTCCCGTTCTTTGAACTGATGCTGTAGGCGCCCCGCTAGCATTATCTTTTGTTGTGCTGTGAAAGCCGGTTGATGTAGTATAAAGAGCAAGAAATTCAGCATACGGGGTGGATGAACGGTCAAACAAACACAGGACTTTCACCCAGGAGACAGGGATTCTTGTCCTATGTGAAAGCAAAAGTCAACATTGACTTCTTCTTGAGAGGTTGTGTAAATTACATAACTTATGTACATGAACATGATCCCAAAGCCCAAACCATGATTGTTTTGTTTCCTAAACCCCAAGCTGCTTTTGTGCTTTTATTTTGAAACTCAGACATTGCATATTTACTTTTGATCACATCCGAGCCCTGCACGCACAGAACTGACACTGGAATGGTACCCACAGACAGCCCGGCCCCACTCCCAGCTTGTCAGATACCAACAATTTGTCACTGCCTCTCTGCGACCTTCCCGTTCACAGCTGAAACAGACGCGCCGGGCTCTTCAAGTTACTTCAGTGTAAAACAACTGCAACTTTATTTGATGCCCCAGGCTGTTGACGTAGTATAAAGAGGGAGAAAGTTCAAACACAGAGGAGGTGAGGTGGATGGATGACTCAAAAAGAACACAGGACTTTCACCCACGTGACTTAAAGGCACATAACCTTACGTGACTTTTATCACACGACTTTCATGTTGTCTGTTGCTTCAGTAATGTCATGCATGACTTACCTAAGGTAACATAGTTATTGTATCCCCAAACAGTCTTATCCTAAACGTAACCAAGTATTTTTTTTTTTGTGCCTAAACCGAACCAAACTGCACTCCTTTCACAGCCGCGTCAACTATAGCCGCTAAAGGGTAGCGTGTGCTTCGATATCGGTGACAAAACGTGTGACGAGTTGGGATGAGAATACGTAACTTCAGGTGGGTTGGATATAATAGCAGTCTCCAGACAAAATGCATTTTTAAATGAACTGTGTGACCTTGTCTGCTGTGTCTTACAAACAACTCTGTTAACAAGCAAACAGTGGGGAGCACAGTCTCAATCAGAACCACTATGAGAAACTATTTTACTTTACATAGTTTACAAAGTGCAGCTCATAGGCCAATGGCCGCCCCCAGAAACATGTTTTGAGTGGCCTCCAAGCACAATATGAAACGCATGCATCATACTTTTAATCATTTGCAGTACATTTCAATACTTTAACTTTCCATAGCCTTCATTTAATACACTGCTATGTCAAACTGTGTCTCCCCACCAAGCGTCTGTCTGGTTAGGAATGACAACTTGCAGAAAGCTACTGTTTGCATGGCAGCTAGCGGCATCCCATGAGTGTGACGGGAATTATGCTCTGTCATCGATGCACTGCTCATCTCACCCTCCCCTTCCAAGCGAGGGGGAGATGGTGGTCACGAAGCTCAACAACATGGTGGCCTCCGTGGAAAAGCACTTGCTTCAGTAGATATAAATGGGTCATTCGAAGGTCATTAAAACACAACGATTCTTATTTCCAGGTGATTGTACACTAACGAAATTATGCTTATGAATATTATACTCCATTTCTTTGGTATTCTGTCAATAGATCCCTGTAAATCTTTCACACTGGCCCTTTAGATGCCATTATGAGACCACATCACATATCCTACAGCAAGTTAATGGGGTCTCCTGTGCAACCCTCAATCATTATGCTGGCTCCTTAAATTAGCACTCAGTCATCCAAACTTTGAGAATCCCTGATGTAAATCATTCATTAAAACAAAAGTTGACACCTTGTTACTCTTGTGCAAAAATGCTCAGTATCCTCATGAGATTCATGGAACAAAAGATAGCAGACTGAACATCCTGTACATCCCTGTTTTCCTTTTTAGCTCTGTGAAAGAACACCCCACACACTAGATTTATGAGTATCCAAATATTAATCTTGAGCTGACCTATTTTGAACATTATTGGATTGTACACCTGGGAGATAGGACAAATGTGAAGTGAACTCCAGCCAAAACAGCCCTTTAATGTAGAGTCAGGATGTGGATGTGAGTTTTGTGTCTGAGAGATATTTAATATTTAAGATATAGCTAATAACAGAAGCTCGCAGTCAGTGTTTATATTCGGCATTCGTCTTATTACATTTTATTATAATTACCATATTCAAATAGAAGTAATCTAATGAGCTGTTTGCAGACTTGCATAATAAAAATGGAGAAATGTTGACAGTGCTCAGTAACTATATTCAGAATTGTCTATGTTTGCTGTAGATACATTAAAATTGCATGCCAGAGCTAAAATAGAAAAGCATCTGCATGCGTCCCATCCGGCCGACTCCGGCTGCTATACAGAGGGGATACACTGTCACGTTCATCGGCAAACGCCCACATATGAAGTGACACAAATGGAGGCAGAGTGGCTGCTGAGCAGCTAGCCTAGAGACTCTGTGGTGGCGAGTGGTGCAGAAATGTGACTTCCCCTCGCGCCGTCAGATCCCCTTGTTTTGGTTGAGTTGAAATCTGGCTTCACTTTCTGCAGGAGCTCATGAAACCCTCGTTGTGTCATCTGAAGCGACTCCTCTCTGAGTTTTAACCCTTAAGTCGGCTTTTAGGATTTAGAAAAAGATGTCTTGTGACCATAATTAATTTATAATAACTTATTCAGGCTTTTTCATCTGTTTAACTGCCCAATTTGGTGGGTGGTTTTAAAGTACAAAAACAATCAACAGATGTACCGCTCTGTTCTCAAACATAAAAGGAATCCTGCTCGTATCACGCTCATGCTCGGCAGCCATGCATGAACGGTTAGTAGGAGTGTGAACTATGCCGGTTGGTTGACCTGTCAACACTGTAGTCACAGCTTTCTGGTTCATGGTGGCTGTTCTCATTATCAACAAGCTTTCAGCATGGCAGCTTTTATCTGCAGCTCCAGCCCTGCTGTCACCCTGCTTCAGGTGTTAGACGAGAGCGAAAAACAGCTTCTCCAACACCAGGTTGTTCACTCTAGAGACAAGTCCTTTTGGATAGAACAGTTAATACAATACAGTGTCAGAATATACATGCATGTACGACACGATATGAGATACTTTATTAATCCCCCGGAAGGGAAAATGAATGTCACCAACATAGGACATAGAAAAGTAATTATTTATCTAAATCGGGCACTTGTAGGCAGCAGAAACTGCCGAAACTGTTGAACACAACATTGCAGCCCATTCCCACTCCCAGTGCGACACATACAGACACTTTTTCAGTGCCTCTGTGCTTCACACTATGCCACTGTAGGTACACCTAATGTCTGTGCTCCTCTTTATTAGAATTATGTTTTGATGTTTCAGGTAACATAGTATGAAGAGTGGAAAGTAATAAAGCAAGAGGTAATACGCCAAGGAGATCAGCATTGTGTTATGCTGCATACATTGCAGTATGTTACGCTGTGGTACGTTATGTTGAGGTACAATATGTTGCAGTACATTAAGGTGCATTACATTACATTACAGTATGTTGTATTACATTCTGTTACATTATGTTGCATTGCGTTACGTTGTGTAGTTTTATGTCGCCTTGTGTTGCGTTACATTATGTGGTGTTAGATTATATTGCGTTCGACATTCAAAATGTAGCTTGCCCAGCGTAGGCTATGTTTGAATGAACAGACATCTCCCCATTCAGCAGAGGGATGTGAAAACACATCTCTAGTGACAAACTTTGAACAGATACAAGTCACTATAGTCAAGGTCAGACACTTAAGGAGGCATAAATATAAGAAAAACATTCTTTTGAATGGAGTGGACCTTTAGATTGAAAAATAAAAGTGAAAAACCATTAAATGCCAAGGTGTATTAAATGTGTAAATGGGCTTCATATTGATGTAAAATTATAACCTTTAAACTCTAAATGGTTTATCTTTGAACTTCCTTCTTCAAGTGTTTTTTTTTTCTTTAATAAGCAGAGATAAGATGTGCCAAGTATACTTTGAATGTTATTTATGGATCCAGTGGGAAAGGAGCCTCCAGAAAATCAGCAGCGCTTCACAAGCTTCAGAAAAGAACTTTTTTTTTTTTTTTTTCAAGTGCCTTCCTCCCCCCTGCAGAGGGACTCATCTGTTCCTAATATTACACACTTGTGCCTTGGAAACCTCTGTAACTAATGCATTATGCTAGTCCATCTGAAAAAATGCTGAAGGCTTTATACAAGATCTGTGGCAGATCACACTCTGCTGATAGTTTCAGGTAGCTATTTACCCAGAAAACACATGATTACACATTATCATCACTTGAGAATATAAAGTGTGATGCCGTATGTCCGGGTTAGCAATTAGGTCAGTTTCAGCATTGCTCATTAGTGGGATGACATTTTACAGGCACAGTGGAAATTAATACCTATGTATTTTGTTTTTTTAATATCTTTTAATTACTTTAAGAATAAAATTGATTTATATAACTCTTTGTTTTTGCATTGTATCCAGTAACACATGACATTTTCTCATTTGTTTAGAGTTACAGCAGCTTATGTCAATACTTATTTTTTGTCTTTAGCCTCAGAAATGTATGTTCTGAGGCAAAAGATGCAACAATGACTCACTTATTGGTTGAATTAAAGTACGGTCGTTGACACAAATAGGTGGCGGTTCAGGGCTAAAAGCTGTGGAATTAACACTCTGTGGTTATATATATTTATGTGTGTTGCTTATCTGGTGGTTTATTAGATTTCACTTCAGCATCAGTAGCCTGACGCAGAACAAAGAACATTAGCCTTGGTGAGCGTACTTTTCTTTTATTCCATGGGAGCAATATTACATGATGTTACAAGGTCATAGTTATTCGGATTTACATAATCCTTGTATATACATTGCTATCTACCGTAGATTTATGGGAAATAATGTGAAATGTTAGATGCCAAAAATCACAGGGGGGGGCCTCAAGGCTTTGTCTGCTCTGAGGTTGTCAAAATAAGATTTGCACGTTAACTAAAATCACAATTTATATAAAAGTCTGTATATAAAACTATTTAAAAAGACACATTTTGTCCTCATTCAAAATACGAGTACTAGGCTAATAAAGCCTGTAGCCTACTACTAGCAACTACAATAGTACTCAGCTCACACTTCTTTGACCTTTCAAGATCTGTGATACAGAATTATTATTATTCTTTTGGTGAGGATGAGTGAAACAAAACAAGTCTGGGAGGTGATATCTAACTGAATATTTCTAGTTTTCAAGAAAAGATTAAACAAACCGATGAGTAAACTTATGGATGAAATGTGTTAGAACTGGTGGTAAAAAGCTGCATATTTCAGTCACAATGAGTCACCTGCTGCTTTCTAAAAGGAGCTTTCTTTAACAGCTCTGACTGTCTTTTCCTCTGTCTTTTAGTTCATTTATCCAGTTACATTAACCTTATGTAACCACGGACAAGAATTAGATTTTGTGTTAAGCAACGATGAGCTACAACAGCAGCCTTCAGTGCTTTTTCAGGCCATCGACAAACAGTATATGGCATTGAATTTTTGCGGGTCTTCTCCCATTTGTGTGCTGTGAAAGACAGCAGCATGGGTAATGTTTAGTGTGTTAGCCTCACCATCTGCACTTTTGCCGCTCTATCTAAGCTTGACGATATGTCAGAGTCTAAATATCTAGGAATATTTAGTTGTCTAATGTAGCCTGGTAGGATTACACAATTCATGGGTAGCCTTTTGCCAGTGAATGGTTGTTGTTTTAATCATAATATGTATTGTCAGATATATTTTAATTCTAAGAAAATCAATCAAACAATAATTCGGCAGCCCCAATGCACTAACTCAGATGACCCTCAAGGGATCACAGACCCAGGAACTGCAAGAAAACTAATGCTGATGAGGGAAGACAGTTTCCATACAATGGGCTTTCTGTTTTTTTAATTAAAAATAATAAGAATGTCAGTCATTATTGCATATACATTGTTGCAGTTGCTTGTAGGGATTTTTCTCTTTTTTCCCCTTTTGTTTTGACTGGTTGATTGCCCCCCCCCCCCGCCCCCGCCCCCCCCACTATCCTGGGAAAGGGCTTTTGGAACATCACTTTCCATCACTTTACTAATACTAAATTACAATTGTTGAACAGTCATAGATAAGTCTCAGGCAAACATGCAAACCAACCATAGCAGACCATAAGTACTAACTAAATAGCGCCTACGTAATAGTAAAGAACTTACATGTTCATTCATGCACAAACCAGCAGAGAAAGGTGCAGAGGGCAGACTGTCTCCCAATAATTATTATAATAATAGCAGCAGCAGCAGTGGTGGCAACACCAATAAAACTTGTAATAATGATAATTATTATTTTCCCCTGGTCCAGAAGGGCAGCTGAGCCAAAGAGGGCAAAGGCACAGTCTCTGCCATGAAGATTTAATTAGCTGCTGTATGTGAGTGCAGATTTAGGTCAGATTTTGTTCTAAGACTTTGACTTAGTTCATATCAAATGGGGATTTTCCCGACTTGTGCAGTTTTGCTTTTGGGTAGATCTGGGTTCCACTGACCCACATCCTGTTTCTAACCTCCCTCTGAGAGCGCACAGCAGTCTGCCACTGTGAGAAGTGAGGCAATACACTCTAAGAAATAAGGGTTCCAAAAGGGTTCTTCTTGAAGGGCTGAGGTTCTACCCTACCTAGAAACACTTAATTCTGAAGAACCCTTGTTTTGGTTTCATGAAGAAGACTTTTCATCCAAAGAACTTTTTTTTTGGAAGAAAGAGTTCTTCAAGGATTGTTGTAATTCTTTCATCAAGGGTTCCTTCTTCCATAATATAAAAAGGTGGCTTGGTGGAACCCCCTGGTAGCCTCTGGATGAAACCATTAGAATGCAAAAAGGTTCTCCATAGTACTCCCCTAGGTGGGTTCTAAATAAAACCCTTGGAATATTAAAAAGGGTTTTTGGCAGAACCCCGCTAGGTGCTGCTAGATAAAACCATTGGAATATAAAAGGGTTTGCAGTAGAACCCCATGGGAGGATTCTAAATAAAACCCATAGAATATAAAAGGGTTTGCGGAAGAACCCTCTGGTTGATTTCTAAACAAAACCACCAGAATATAAATGGGTTCTTGCTAAAACCCCCTGGGTGGGTTCTAGATAAAACCCTTGGAATATGAAAAGGTTTTTGGTAGGAACCCCCAGACAAGGTTCTGGGTGTAAACATTGTACCATAGAAGGGTTCTCCTTTAGAACCTCTCATAGGGGGTTCTGGGTGGACTCTTTCACAGATGGTTGTAGGTATAACACTTTATGTTGGGTTCTAAGTTGAACCTTTATTTTTTTTAGAAGTTCTACCAGGAACCAAAAAGGGTTCTCTTATGGGGACAAGCCAAAGAACCTTTTATGGCGCTCTTAATTCTATGAGTGTATATTGGCTTTTTTCACATACACATAGCAGCCTGTGATAAGGATCTTGATAGCAACGGCAAATATTTAGCTCACGACTATCTCTACTGATGATCTGTTTGTGGCTTTGATCATCAGTTGCATTTAGTGAGACTTGGAAACATGTTAGCAATCAATTGGGAGTGTCATAGTTGTATACTGTGAAGAGTGCATTTCAACAACACCTCTGCTGGCACCTGTGTTGTGCAATCATTACCGATCGCACTTTCACATGTTTACGCCTGTGAGGATGTTGTGACGGTTGAGCCGCTGTTCTCTGTCATAACAAACCGACAGGGCCGTGGCGGTTATTTGGTTCATACCATCTGTCAGCGGAGTGCTAGCAAAGGCCAGCGCAGCCTCGACGGGTTCCCAGCTACAAGCCCAAACTGTCCAAGAGGTCGCCCCGAGAGCTTTTCAAACAGCCTTTAAAGTTACTGATTCACTCAAGGCGCTGGAGCCGCAAAACTCCCAATCCCCTTTGTGAGAGGCACAATAAGTCACTGATGTTTGTAAGAAAAACAAACCAAACTATTGGCGTATAAATCATTTGGGGGCTCAGACTGAGTTTTGACAATATTACTGACTCCCAAGGGACTTTCAGGCGCATGGGAAACCACAGCGAGACGGATAGTGTATTCCTTTTGTAAGTACATCATGTTTCAGTGCAACATGAAAAGGCATGGTGAGGAGCAATAACTCATCTTTGCAGTTTCCCACATGGCCCTCATGTCTTTGACATATCTAAAGAAGAGTGGTGATGATTACTAAATGGCCCAACTCCAAAGCCGTACACAAAACACCCCCATCACACACGCTGAAACCGAGATCCCTCTGTTGCCTTACAACAAAGGCTTCAAGTTAGAAGGTTCAACAATGAAACCCAGGACCACTCTGTCCACGTCACTCAAAGCAGGCCTGATTTTGGGCACTTCAGAATATTTGTGCAGTAGTTTAAAAACAACAAGGCTTTTACTCTTAAAGGACGAGTTGAAATAGGTGTATTGGTCTCCTTGTCAAGATTTAGATAAGAAGATTGATACCAGTCTCATGTTTGTATGCTAAATATGAAGCTACAGCCATCATGCTGTTTGCTTAGCTTAGCATAAATCAGGGGAAAACAGCTAGCTTGGCTCTGTCCCGAGATAACAAAATGCCAAGCACCCCTACAGCCCTGTGATGAATACCCTACAAGTTTGTTTAAATGTACAATATCTAGGTTCTGCTGATGGGCTTCTCTTTCACATTAAAACAATAACAAAAAGATTGAAGAAAAGACAAAACAAAAGACTAGTTTGATGAAATCATGAAGTTGTGTAGGGTCATGGGAGTTGTTTTCTTCACTTTAAAACAACCACCACAGCTGATGAAAATCTGACATGACACAAGCAGAAATAATATTCATGTCCAACTTTGTTCCTCACTCTCTGAAGCGTGTGTTGTATTAGTAGGATGAATTTCTCTGGGACTGACCATTTTTGGAAACATTTGAGATAATGAAAGTTTTTGTATGGATTAAACAAATGAGATACAGCATGTGATTTTATGAGCTTTAAGGGTGCAAGTGGGCAGATTTTGTGACCTTGGGGCAGATTCAGGCCACTGTGATACAGACGTTCAACTCGAGATAAGCGTGTCATCGGTTAAATAAACACCTTCAAGCCGGTCTAGGTACTGCTG
>JAJHUR010093609.1:0-23425 GCA_027495735.1 Lutjanus campechanus | reverse complement strand
GATGATCGACACCTCTATAAACCAATCAGAGTCAGGAGATTCTATCGCTACCACCCAAATTTACCTTAGCAACACCAATGACGATACAGAAGGACGTGAAGCCAAAGATTGTGTATTGTAGGAAGATGCGTTACTCCGCTCGAAAAAAGCCCTTGCTCTTTATGAAAACAACCAGGACCATCGCGATTCATTTCAAACTATTGAAGAGTCATAGGAGTAGACATTAGCAGTGTCTTTTCAAGCTGGAGTATAACTTTAGGCCACAAAACGGCTAAAGTAAGACATATTTTATGATTCTGTGAAGTTTTTTTTGCGACTATTTGGCGTCTTAATCTCAGAGTGTTTGTCGCACAGTGACGAGTGAGACATCTTCATAATCAGTACTATCTCTGTTTTCATATGACACCTCACTTGTGTGGATTGGTGAAGTTAGGAGAGTAGTAAAGGCACTCAATTGAACGTGGGCTGTTTTCACGTTTTTGTTAAATGCCCATATTATTGCTTGTGGTTTTAATTGTGTTTCGTTTAGGTGGCAATGCTTGATAGAGGCTTTTAGCTGAATTTCTCCCCGTCATTTTGGGGTGCTACATGTTAGGATTGGTGCTTCCTAGCGTGCCCATATGTCGTTTGTACCGCATGCAGCTGACGCTGCCCCCTGTACAGGGGGCGCTCGGGATGAAGAGGATAATAAAGTGCAAACATGGCCATGGGGTAAAACCAGGGAACTCAGAGGCTGAAGAGGTATGCTGTGCTGTGTGACCTCGGTTAAAAGCTCTGTATACCATCTTTGGTATCACTGTTTTGGTGGATAAAAAAACCTATTTAAAATAAATAAACAAGTGACGCTTAGCCTGGTGGGGGGACAAGAAAAGCCTGGCGGCCCGCCAGGCCTATAGAGCACTGGGGGAAACCCTGATATTCAAAGCACATAATATAATTATGTATTTTGTACAAATATTCTGGTGAAATTTGAACAAACTACAGAAAAGTTAACTGTAGCACTTACTAAAGCTTAGTAAGGCACTGCCATCCAGGGCATTGTCAACATGTTGAGTATACAAAACTTTGATATAGATGGTTCCTGTAGGGGGTTGTCCCCATGTGAGGTATATAAACTGGACTGCTCGGCAAAATGTCATGAATTTATGATAATGAAAAAGTCATTTTCAGTAGAAGAAAGAAAGAAAGAAGAAAAAAACAAGCAGAAATGATCAGCCATCTGTCCTCGTACACAGTTGTCTAATAATCAAACACCCAACAACAAATAAGCTTCAAGATGAAGTGACAATAATCAATATTTTTATGAAAACGATGTATCACATGATAATATGACAGTGTGACAATGTGAGGGGTCGCTCGTAGTGATGAACCTACAGAGAACGATCCCTTGAGTCTGCAGCTCCCCTCAGCATTAACAGGCTTTATCGTGTTTTTCAGATCATTGTTTAGCTGTCTGCCCTGCAACTTTTTGTTCATTCTCATTTTTATTTATGTGTCCAAAAAATGTTTTAAACAGACAACCAGTATTTAAAATGTTTCAGTTTCTCTCTGGCTTTTCAAGGCAGAGGGCACAGAGGTAAATGACGATTGATTAAACTGTAGGCATCATTGGTATATGAATATTAATACTCAAGTTTAATGTCCTTCAAGTGAAACTGCAAATAAGTGAATAAATAGGAATGATGTCTCCACATGACATCATAAAATGTCCAGTCCTGAGTTACCATGGGCAACAACTCATCTAGGGAAAAAAAAAGAAAAAAAACTTGACTGCTGCATGCATTTACTAAATCTCTTTATAAAAACTGTTGGTAAAAATGCATCTGCATTTGTTCTGTCTGCAGTCTATCCTCTGGACCAATAAAAACACAGGAGGTTAATAATGTGTGTTTCAGAATGAACCAACAAATATATGAAATATTATTTACACAAAAAGACTTGTTTTTAATATATAGTAAATTTCATAACAATTGATGTGCCTCAGCATCTTGAAAAAGCTTCATGTTTGAAAATGTGATATTTATTTTGTATATTTGAAATGCTTTTCCTCTTAATAGTTCACTTTTGTGTTGAAAAATATTCAAGACACGGGATCCAACCCGTTTACATTCTAGCAGTGCCTCATGGCACGAGAAATCTGCTCATATGCTGTAGCATCAGTATAACATCAACTGACAAATGCTCTAGAAACACGTGAGATTGCTTTGCTTTGTAGACCATTCTTGCTTGAAAATCACATAGTTAAGCTCTGCACTGAAATTGCATGTCTGCCGTGTTTATTATACACCGTATTATTTATAAATAATGCCCACTTTCTTCAAGATGACTTGACTGTTAACCAAACTTTATAAAAAAATCCACTGGATTTTTAAAATTAAGTGCACTCTTGTAGATGTGCTCAATGTCCGCTCAATATAGAAAATGTGTCATTTCCATTGTACTAACGCAGGGCCGGCCAGAGTGGGGCTCATTTTCGTGAGGTTAAATGCTCTTCTAAATATGTAGGATCTTTAATTGTTAATTATTTTCTATAATCTGAGCACAGCAGGCAGAGTGACATAAGAGGTCAGTTAATTAAGGGAACTTGGAATCCTAGTACCATTTTGTATCTTAACAATACAGTACAATAAGTGTTTGCTTTTGGCCTGCTGGGCACTATTATGTTTCTGTTTTGCCCACCCCCCAAGGGAAACAGCTTCGGCGCCCCTGCATATCAGGAATAAGCTGCAAAACAGTCCATTTATTGTGGGTCATTTGTAGGAATATTGTTTGATACTGCAGTCACCACACCACCAACTCACTGATTCAGTGTAAAAATACCTCTTTGGGGATCTTTAATTTATCTTAAAATATGAAATTCTGCTTTACACAAAGTTCAAGATAGTTACTGAAAGGATTCAAGTTGTGAACTCAATATTACCTAAGACATCCAAGAAAAAAAAACTTGATACTGTTCATAGGGCCTCTGAATAAAGCTGAATAAAGTAAAGCTGTTTTTTATCATTGTTACAGTCAGCAAGTTAAGACCTGCCTTACCACACAATGCATGCTTTTCATCTCCCGACACACCTTTTTATTTTGATTGTATAAGCAGTCAAAGGCTGACGTCTCATCCACCCTAACGTTGAACTGAACTCCACCTGTCTAAACTGTCTAAACTGTGTCGCTGTACTTAAATCACACTCGGTGAAACTCTGACTTTTCCAAGTTTGATTGCTTATGGCGTCTAATATCCAGACACAGTACTAAATAACAGTAATAATTACAATAATCTAATCCAAACTAATAATCTAATCTTTTGTTCTAAATCTTTCTTGACACATTAGATAAACTATTGTGGATGAACTCAAGAAACATTTACAACAAAAAGTTCCCCAAACCTAGTTTTGTCCAGAACAACTATATCCAGAGCCAGCAGGCATGAAACATTTTATTTAATGAGGTTATCTGTGCTTGTTTGTTTTCCCTGGGACAAAACAACACTATAGAGTCAACACTGACAGGAAGAATTCTCTATTAATCCTCCTGACAGGAAAAGACACAACATTATTGCAGCCACTGTATGGTGGCATTGAACAAATTTACATGAACTCAAAAAATAATCTCTAAGGAACTACCTAAGCAAATGTGTTAAATCATTAATGAGGTGATTATTGTGTATTGAAACACACAATACTTAAAATGTCTTCCTTGAAACAAAGGTGGTGCTGCACCATCTCACTTTGCTGTAGTGCAATCGTCCACTGTTCTAATCAACCCCCCCACATCACTGCCGCATGTTCAGTACTGTTTGCTGCAGCTGTGACCACATCTAATGTCGATGTGTTGCACAGGAGCAACTAAGTGCTTTACTGCGCAGTGTGTGGACAGAACATGTAGCCACTGCTACCTGCAAGTACAATTAATTAAATCAGTAGTTTTATTTATTTTCTTTTTTATAAAATTAGAGTATTTTTATTCTTTTTTTTTAATATATATATGAGTATTTTTTAGTGAAAGAGAGGCCATGTGTCTTCAGTGTGTATAATCTATTTATGAATTATCTAAACAGACCCTGGAGTCTGTTGTCTTGTAATGTGACAAGTTTCCAGCTTTTTTCAGTTTTAATCATCCAGCTTCAGTCTGTATGTTAAACTCTGGACTTAAAGCAGAGCAGATGCTGCAGGAAGCTGATTTTCCAGCCGTGTATGTTTATTATCATCTTTATCATGTGTTGTTTTTTTGGTCAGAGCAAGACTGGTACATCCAGCATAATCTTACGCAATTTGTCACAAAAAAAATACACTTTGAACCTTAAACAATACCAAGTTAAAATACTGACGTTGTTGAAGTTCCTACACACCAAACATCCACCCACACAGCTGTGCCTGATTAAACTTGCTGTCAGGACTAAGTGGTTCATGTAAAGACATTTTGAATTTTTATGCTTTTATTGTGTGCTTTACATGTTCAAAGTATAAATCTGTTTATCTATATTTACGTCATTGGGACTTGTGAATGTCCCAGTAAAAAACAACAACAAAAAAAATTTTTTTCTTTAAGATTTGCAAAACATTAAAAGGGCTAAAAATATATATATTTATATTTTGACCAATGTGGATTACATCCTAAATGTTGAAGAAAACCAAACCAAATAACGAATAAACAGTAGAACAACAAATAAGTTCAAAAATAACGAATGAATACATATAAATATATTTTAGAAAACATATTTCATGTTGTATTTAATGATTTTATGATATTTTATGATGATGTGGTCCCTTCCTTCTCAAAACCTCTCCCCTTTCTTATCTCAGATCACTTGGTTTCATTGTGGACTGTTTTGAAATGTGCCTGGATGTTTCAGTTCTTAAAAGCTGGTCAAAACTTTTATCCAGAGCTGTTGTAAAATTAACAAGACCTCAAGCTCAAACCTGCACAGTCATTCAAAGCAGGTTTCACTCCTGTTGAACTTTTCTTTGAACAGATTTTTAGATACAAGCATTTATTTTCTTAGAGAGGCAAGAAAGGATTGATGATGTTCAAGTTTGACCGCTGCTCTGAACAGAACATGTGAGCCATTGAGAAATCACTAACATGATGACTCATGTTTTCACCCAAAAAGATTTAACAAAGTATTGAAGAGAAAAATATGAGGTTTGTAGGGACAAAAACTGCCAATAAAAAATCTAAACAAATTTGACCAAAAAGAGAATAAATTGACGGTGTGGTCATTGGTGAAACCACCAAATATGGTGTTAAATCAGAATATTCTGACAGATTGCCATTGTGATTTTATTTCATCAGTTGTTTTGGAATTGATGTATTACAGAAGGTTAAGATTTTTACAGAGTTTAATTTCACAGTTAAGCTTGTTTTAGGTAAACTTATTTACCTGTTTACTTTAACTGATAAAATCTCATCTGGAATGAAAAGGTTCCAAGATAATTTCCTCCATAATTAACTAACTATCCTGTGAGAATAAATTGCACTCATTTTGAATACATTTTATGTTCCAGAAAATAAAAAAAAGTTTGCAGTTGGCATCTTATCTCTCAGATGTTTTATTCAGCTTCAGTTAGGTTGTCTTAGAGTAAATCAACCAGTGTGTTGAAAGATGGCTCTTTTGTTTTGATCACATGCAAACTACATGGTTAGAGATTTAATCCTCTGACTTCAGAGCACACAGAGGTTTGCTTGACAATTATTTTCTTTTAATGAAGTCTTTGGCTCTGAATGCCTGTTCACCAAAGCAGGTTGCAGCTGTTATCCACTATTTTTCTTTTGCATGTAACCAAGAATAAAGTTTTAGTACGAACATATCAGTTTCTCTCAACATGCAAGATCAAAATATTTGCATGCCAGTCTGACATTAAATGTCTTAACTAGATAAGTCCTCATGCAGTCTCATCGTTGAGTTATCTTTGTTGTCTTTGATCTGCTGATAAACCAGTCTCCTCTCTTTTCAGCCGACCCCTGCTCTCTTTCTCTCCCTCTCACCCCTCTGCTGTCCCCCTGACGTTTAACCACTACAATGTGTCTTTATATAATATAGGGCTACATACCAAAAAGCAAATGGGAGATGGACACATCTGAGGCAAAACTTGGTGGGTATTCCTTTTTGTTGGACTTTATTTTATGACTGACCTCAGTTTGACTCGTTATGTCTCTTGATGTGTATGTTTTATCTAATTATGTGTGCGTCAAGTCCAAGAGGAGAGATGGTCCCATTACACAGTGATTGCTGTCACCATTCTTTACTCTCTGTCTCTGTGCACACTGCATGAAAACAACCTAAACTATTCAATTTGGGATTGAAATATGCTTCAGATTTAACAGACTTAAATAAAGCCCACTTTTGTTTTTATCCGAAGAAAAAATGTCTTCATATAGGAGTGAATGCATTAAGAGAATGAAAAGATCAGGTTCTTCATATAAGGCAAAAAAGTGGCAAGTGTTGAAGCTAGCTTTTCATTAAGTGAAATTTAGGATGATGAAATTAAAGGGATAGTTTGGATTATTTGAAGTGGTGCTGTATGAGCTACTTAATCGATAGTCAGTGTCTTAAGGTGAACAGATGATGGTTGACAGAAAGAGAGAAGCAACAGGAGGCCCAGTGTAGGAAGCTAATCACTGTACTGGTATTGACAGGGTCAGCAGCAGCACAACTTATTTTAGCCACCTAAAAAAAAATATATTGGTTAGAAAACCAATTCTAACTAACTGGTAACAGTATTTTCACTGCTTTTCTTTACTTTACCCTGCTGTCAGGTATTTTCTGACAGGAAAACGTTTTCACATAAGCCAGATATTCCTCTTTCTAAACCAACCAGACTCCTGTGGAAATACAAGTAATTTTACCTTGCAAAACACAGGAGTTGCTGGTTTACTGCTCCCTGGATTGGTTGGTTGGTTTGTGTTACTGTGTGACTTCGATGAATCCAAGCTAACCTTTTAACCCAAGTCACACAATAACACAAACAAACTGCCTGATCGAGTCAGCGGTAGACCAGCAACTCCTGTGTACTGCAAAGTAAATTGCTGTTTTTGCAAAAGGAGTCTGGTGGAGTGTGAGAGGGCAATATTTGGCTTAGATAAGGCAGTTTCCCATCCGAACAGCAAATGTAATGTCAAAGTAAAGTGGTGAAAATGTTTTAAATATAGTGAACAATTAAAATGCTAATGATCTTTTTTTGATCAGCTCAACACAGCACTGGATGGTTTGGTAGACAGAACCATCTGAGAAGTCATCCTTGTTAATTATTTGGAAAAGGGCTGGCACTTTCAGAAAATACTGGTGATTGAATTAACTGGCTATTTCAGGCAAACTTCAACCAATCAGATCAGTCAGGAGAAGAGAAATAAATAAAAAAAACTTTTCCATCGAGAAAAACCTTTTTTCCAGTCAGTCTCCAGTTCTGATACAACTGATGCTCGAGCAGTATCTTTGCTAAACTCTTTAGGAGTCACTATTGTGTTTTTTTAAACTGTCACTCGCTGTGGTTCCATGTAAACCACGCCCATAGCTGCCAGTCGTTCTTGTGTTTGATCTGAACCACTGTGGTTCGGCCACAAGTGCATAACTTGAAGCCTGACAAGATGGATTCTCATGTGATCTTGCAAATTCAGCTGCCTTGCAAGGTTAAGAGCTGACTTGAACAGTAATCTTCCATTTATACAGACAAGTTGGACGGTCTGGGAAGCAGCGGGAAGAGGAAACGTGAAGATATGGCAGGCCTGGATGACTACCTTCAGCTGCCAGACGACTATGCCACACGCATGTCCGAACCAGGAAAGAAAAGGGTAAATTTACACTCTGTGGTACAGAGCTGTTGTTTTGGTCACCTTAAAATGTGTAATCCTGGTATTGCAGCTTGAAAACACACCATTGTATAAGCAGGGTTCTCGTGCGTCTTTCAGCAAACTGCAGCTGAATCAGCTGCCTCTCAGCTCAAGGACAGAAACTTCCAGAGAACAAAAGGGACTGGAGCACACTGACTAAACTGACAGCCTTTAATTCTGCAAACACACTAACCATTCAACACTGCTGTGTCGTCATCAGAGTCAGAAGTGTATAATAATATAAAATTTGCTAAATACTAAATGTTAGATGAAGTAACCGATCTTAAATAATGTTCACTGATCCATTTCCTGGTCATAACACATCACCCTGGTTGCTCTCCTATTTGTTAAGGTTCGATGGGCTGATCTTGAAGAGCAGAAGGATGCCGATCGAAAGCGCGCTATCGGATTTGTGGTGGGTCAAACGGACTGGGAGAGAATAACGGATGAGACGGGCGAGCTGGCACAAAGAGCTCTCAACCGTACCAAGTATTTCTAAGAAGATAATCTTGTCCCCCCTTTTTTCCCTTCATTGAAGGTACGTATGTTACTCTCTTGCAAAATGTTTTTAGGATGGCTTAGAGGAGTAATTATGTGTTTTAATGATAAGTGTCCAAATTCTAACATTTGAATATTTTCATGTTGATACACTTTGGATGACTTTGACGAGGGCATGTTTGAGGACTTTCCTTATTACATGCCATTAATTGAAAATGTACTTCATGTACATTTTGCAGAATCTTTGTTTGATCACATTTTATCTTACTGTTGTTCAGCAAGCCATTCCATCAAAAATATTTGTCTTACATTTCCAAGCTAAAAGCTGTAAATAAATGTGAATAAAATGTTATAAATAGTTCAAAAATAACCTCACTAAGTTTGATTGGGGGCATATGTTTTAACTGATGAAAAAACACGTCTAATGACTTTTATAATGATATGACTACAGATCTAATAGCACTTTACTCTGTATAATGGGAAATATAAATCATAATGTGTGAATATACCTGAATTTATTCATCTTAAATTTATTGAGGGAAACGTTCTCCAACTATTGCACATAATAGTTGAACTTTGTTTTTGTATTAATTCCACCAACAAATGTTTGGCCAAATCATCAATCATTTCTTTTTCTTTCTGCAGGCGATCAGAATGTGAAAACACTGAAGCTGACGTGAGACTCATCGAGATGAAATCACCAGTAGTTATCAGATTCTTGGTTATTTTATTGACAACCCTACAGGATAGTTTATTTCTTATTTTTAAACAGGCATTCTACACACAAATAAATTTGTAGTTTATGATTCTGTGATTCTTCTTCTGGTCATATATCCTGTAATGCCATGTTTCATGTTGTTTTATACTCGTCATGCTTTCTGTACTGTATACATGTAGCACAGTTTCTTGGTCCATGCATACTTGGGAAGAAAAGACAATAAAAATTTCACAAATGTACTGATCATGGGAGTCTTTGTTGAGTTGTTGTTTGGGCTTCTTGTTGAAACTACAAGTGTATTGGCTGACAAAACAGACAATATGTGCTTGAAATCTGCCTGACTGTTTAGCTCCTGTGACATGTTTTAAAGACTATGATCAGGTTTATTTCTGTATGTGATTAAGTTAGAATGAAAGTAAGAGAGTAAACGGTGACATGAAATTTTGTGTTTCATGCACATGTAAAATGTTCACTCATGTCTGTGTAAGGCTGGAGAACAGAGTTCCATGTAAACCCTGCTAATGCTAATCCTCCCAGTGCCTTAAAGGGAAAGTTTGGATTATTTGAAGCCAGCGTATTACCAACAGTAGATGGTGGTCAACATGCCCCCAGTTTGGAGAAGCAGAGAGAAGAAGACAGAGCGTAGGAAGCTATGCAATGTACTGCTGTGGATATTGAACAGAAAAACATATTTTAGCCACTTGGAAATAGGTCCACCTAAAAAATTAAGATCAGAATAAGTCTATGTTACATTACATACTGTTACATAATATTTTCATTTTACCTTGCTGTCAGACAGCCCTTTGCGACAGGAAACTGTCATTATATAAGCCGTTGTTATGCTCCAAAGCCACCAGACTCGTTTGGCAAAAACTGTAATTTTACTTCACAGAACTAAGAGTTGACAATCTACTGCTGCCTCGTTGGTTATTTCGTGTTATTGTTGTGACATTTTACATGGCAGAAGTCACACAATAACACAAACTAACTAGCCAGTGAAGCAGCAGTAGACCAGAAACTCCTGTGTTCTGCAAGGTCAAATTACTGATTTTGCCAATGAATTCTGGTTGAGCACACAATTTAACCGATACAGATTTTTTGAGGTGCTGACCCTGTCCACAGCAGTACATTGTTTATCTTCTGTGGTGGTACTCCTGCTGCTTCTCCAAACTGGGAGCGTGTCAACTGCCATGTACTGTAGGTGACACACTGACTCTGGATAAGTACCTCATACAACCCCACTTAAAATAATCTGGACTATTCCTTTAATGGGTTTTCTGGCTTTGTCTTAAGTTTTTTTTTTTATTATTTAAATATTTTAAATGTAAAATAAACTGTTCTATGAGAGAACTGCACTTACAACAATGGTGCAGAATTTAAGTCCTAAGAGTTTGAAATCAGACTAATTTACTTTATGTGACAATTACTTGTTGGAGCATTTTCTTAAACTCAGCTTGTGGTTTAAATGTGGTTTGCGACTGTCAGAAGATGGTGTTTATTATAAGTGCATGATTACAGGGCAGAAAAGGACCGCCTCACTGTATTTATAACCTGTAAATATAATAGTAAACTGTATTAGTCTACAGACCCTTTGCAAGGTCTGGCGGGTTGTCAAGAACTCTAAATTTCCAAAGATACCAAATTTGACATAGTAAGGTCAGAAGTACTGGGAACATGTCAGATTTGATTTCTGTTTTTTAAAATGTTTTTGCACATTTTTACTCTGCATGCCAAATTCAAAAATATTACCTGCACGACATTCAGCTGATTATTACCATATATGAGCCGTAATACACATTATCATAGCCCACAATTAACCATAAAGCAAATCAAGTGCTTTTATTTTTGATTACAGGGGTATCCAAAAAGTGTCTCACATGTCAGTTAAACTTGGTAAATGTATCTGTGGACAATCTACAAGTCAAAAAGAAGTTTTACACAAAATAAAAATGACAGCTTAGTGTGATAATTGTTAAATATATAGTAGCATACTTTACTTGCACTAGAATTACCCTGTTTTCGCTTGGTCTCATTTACTGTTGAGAACAAGATAATTCAAAACAAAATATCACACAGTTAAATGTAGTTATATAGCACTGTCTGGTTGCAGTCGAATTATCTGAGCAATATCATTACAAGCTGTGTTCAGTGCAGACGCCTCTGTGCACATTTCAAAAAAGTGTTAAAAATAACCTAATTGAGTCTCACTGGGTTTGGTTATCATGGTGAACAGATGGTCGTGTAGTACATGTATTCACTTCTTGAAATAACTTAAATTTACAAACTTTGCACTTGTGAAGCAAAAGGTCCGGAATTTTTACATGAGAAGGCAAATCGAGGATCTTCAGTTGTGACCGAACACAGAACCACTGATGAAGACCATGTTTGATTTGGACAGCCAGCCACAGTATATCATTTGGAAAGTGGATCGATGGATGTATTGTCATGGTAAGTATGGAGGAGAGACAGAAACAATAGGGCTGAACAATATGCCAAAAAAAAAAAAATCATACTGCAATTCTTTTGATAGATATTGTGATTAGTCACAATTTTAGTGGGGATAGTAATTTTCACAGAAAAAAAGAATAACTAAAAAATGATGGTGTAATTTTTGCTGGGGTCTGTATCAAACAGATATTTATTTATAATCGTATGTTGTACTTTTATTTTAAAAAATGCAGCTCCTGTGATTTGGATATTACACTTATACACATTGAAATTCGGACAGTATGTTGGTCAATTGTTCAGCCCAAATAACGACATAATTTGCTGATTTACTAATTTTGTAATTTATGTCATTTCCATTTTATATTTCTTGTACGTAAATACAGAATGGTAACGGTGAACTTGGCTGAATATTAAACATTTATTTCTTATGTGGTGTGAAACTTATTTTGTGCTTATTAAAGAAAACAGTGCTTCTCAAAAAAAAAGAAAATGTGTCCTCTGTTGCACTTTGTGACCTGTAAACTTTCAGACACACAAAATATGTATTTTTGCTATATATTATGACTGATATAGCAAAATACATATTGTGTTGAATTTCCTGATGATGCCTTTGATCAATTCAAACATCAGTCTGTCATATGTGCAGGCATAAAGTTATCTAAGCTATTTTACAATATAGTATTCTCTTCATTTATAACACCAAGTAGTTTGCTAATCAAGGCACGAGTAAGTCCACATTGTGACAGAAACCACTGTGGCACATAATGTCTTCTGCTGTTCTCATCCAGTGTGATAATTTTTGAATTCAGCTGGTACGTCACCGTCCAGTTTACAGATCACCTTGTAGATTGCTTTCTTCCACGATGGATCACGATCCTTTCCCACTGAAATGGCAACGTAGAATTCTCTGAGTGTTATCTCTGCAACCTCCAGGAATCTGTCAGGGACCTGTGAACCCAAGACATTAACATTAAGATGTTTAACCCACACTGCTCACACTCCAACACTGTGTGTGTGTGTGTGTGTGTTTGGCATACAGGGGATGTTGATGACATTATATTTATGATAATCAGAATCAGGCCTGGTAAATCAGAGTGAGGCAGTGATATTGTTGAATTCAAAGGAGCTGGTGAGCATTGTTATGTTGCCAGGTTAAAAATCACTTCACATTGTGCACTCAAAATTCAGTCCACAGTCACAGACCTTAAAACACATGATGCAACACTGCATGACTAATGTATACTTTTCCACCTGCCAACATGTCAGGCTTCCCAGAATCATAATACACGCTTGGAGTCACTGGTCTGACCGCCTAACAAATAAGAGAAGGGGGTCTTATGTGATTATCCAGCACATTTTCAGAGAAGGAAATCTATTAAGGCAAAATAAAATGGCCTGAAATAGTTTTTAATTTTCTAAATCATCTTTTTATTCTGAAAATATCCTTACCTATCAGTCCTCCCTGAAAACTACAGCCTGATGATGGAGGATTTGGGCCAACAGGAACTCTGTGCCACAGCTGGCAGAGTGGCATAGAGATAATAACCCAGTACTCAGTGTTAACAAGAGGATGGTCATGGACTTCCCACCCACCTTCTCCTCACCCGCTACTCATCAACAGCGCAAATCTGTTAAGTTTCCGGGTACTGCCGTCACCAACGACCTGAAATGGGGCATACACATCTAATGTCATCAAGCGAGCTCACCAGAGGATATTCTTTCTCTGTTCTCCCCATAAGATGAACATCTCCCTAAAAGTTTGCACCCAGTTCTACAGAGCCACTGTCAAGAGTCTCCTCACTTCCTCCATCACTGCGTAGAACCCCGCATTCTTTGGCCACACCAAACACAGACTGTTGAAGGCATTGTATTGACAGCCAGGCAGTTAAGGCCATGAACAAGTGCCCGTGAGTGTTCTGTACTATTCCAGAGCCAGAAACAGGATGATAGGATAGTGGCAGACCATCACATCCGGCTCACTGCCTCTTCAGAAAGCTTACGCCTGGCCGCAGGTTCAACTTCATCAGCACCAGGACCAAGAGGCTGCTCACTGCAGAGCCAATGGGTGGAGCTTGGCCTAGTCCAGCTCCACCTTTAAGTTCAGCTGCTCCTCAGATCAAGTCCAGCACCACCCCAAGACTGACAGAGGCCAGTTTGACAACTGGGAATACAGTACTATGGTGGTTTTCTTGGTACTTTTGGCTCCTGGCATTCCATTGCTGTGTCAGCTTCCTAGCGGCCCCTGACAAAGATTGAGAGGGGAATGCAGTGCCAGCACGATTTACCAAGTTTCCTGATAGACAGATAACTTGTTGCTAAAGTAGTTTACTTAGTTGCTCATGCTAACTGTAGTGCCATTAGCTAGTTATCTCAATTAGCTGTGCAGCTAGTAGACTCAGCTAACAGCACTACAGTTAGCAGCAGTTCACCTTGGTACTGTATTCCCTGATTGTCCCTGAGGCTGTGTACTTTGGAAGGCTACCAAAACAGAACCTGCACCATCCAAGTTTGTGGACCTTTTGAACCATTCAGACCATGTACACCAAAAATATATTGGTTCAGAACCTGAAAAGTTGGTTCCCACCATTGTAGGCGTGCCATATTCTACAGGTCGTTGTGCATTTTGCAGCACCTTCTGTTGACAATATCCTGACAATATGGTTCTGCTCAAAACTGATGGAAATGCAAGTTGGTTCATTAGATAGCTCCAAGGTTACAAGAATCTTGCATGGAACTGGATCAAGTCCCAGAGCAAATGACAGCAGCAGTTAGTCATTAGCTACTTTAGCAACAAGGAAAGCTCTTGGCACCAAAAACCGAAATCACCAAGACTTGAAGCTGAGCAGCCAGAGGACAAAGAGGGGAAAACCAGAAAATATTTTTTAATAAAGTTGTAAATTAGTATTTTTGTAGAAGTCATGAAGTTGTGCTTTAGTACAGTGATCAGTGAGGCCTGGCCCTCGGCTAGAAACACTCCAGTGGTGTCAAAAAAAAGGAACGCGAGAAAGCATTTAACTGGATGCAAAATTACTGTACACCCACAAGTGCAGGAAGTTCACTCAGTCCCTATCGGTGAAGCTCAACTAGGTCAAGTTCCACCCATTCGGCTCTGGAGTGAATATGCAACAGTGCCACACCTTGCTATCATACCCAACCGTTCTGTCAGGACTGTGCAGTTGTAGCATAATGCAGCATATTTATTATTTTTATCATATATACAATAATGCCAAAGAGTATGTAGCATAACACCGTTTAATTCATATTTAACCTCTATATAATTGTATTTAATTTTTTTTAACTTTTGAACTTAACTTTTAGCTTTAGTTTTGTGTCACTGTGCTGTATCACCAAGTCAAATTCATATGTACATTGTGTATTTGGCAAATAAAGAGATTCTGATTCTCAAGTTTGTGTAATGGAAACCTGTTTGAGACTAAGAGGCAGCCTGTGTTTTCATTCTAGCTAACATGACTTTTTGATTTCAGCTCCTGCTGCCAAATTAACACACCAAACAATCACTGCTGTGTTTTCATCTGTTTGTGATCTGTTTGACAAAACCGACATAACACTACAAAAAAATGTCATGACATTGACAGTCATAATGATCAGTAGAACCTGAATTAAAAAGGGTTTATTCAGTGCTATTACACAGAAGAAACCCTGTAGCCCATATTCTCTGTAAAAACTGTTCAAAAATAAACCCAACAGTCAAATGTTGGTACTATGACAGCTAACTTTATGTTTTGGCCTCTTGCTTTTGCTTGATGCTAAGCATAATAATTTTCATTTCCACTTTTTTCCCCTCCGTTGTAGCTTTAAATTTTGAATGTTGTCTAAAATATTTAAACAAGGTATTTGATGGTCAGTGACTCATACTGGAAAAGTGTTGACTTTAGCAAAAACTAAAATTTTAATTAAATCTATCCAGGCATTTTTTTTAATCACTCATCCAGGTCCAAATCAATTAATACATAATTAGATAATTGTATCATTAGTAATTATTGTCATATGCTGCTGTGAAGTATTTTGGGAGGAAAAAGTATGATTCTGAAACAGATATTAAATTGAATTCTATGTTGAATTAAAAAGTCTTTTTTAACCCGATGAACCCAGTAGACACCCTGTTTAAACACCACAAGCCGTGGTTAACTGGATACTTCCTGTGTGTGCATTAAGCTTGTGCCGTTTTGCTCAGTTAATAAAAAATATATCATAGAATTTCCTTATTGATTTTTGTTCAGTTCAATGTGCATGTTCCTGGGTCATGTCCAGGTCAATTTTTGAAATTCAGTCTGCATGAGTTTTAATTTCAATATACGTAATAAAAAGTGGAAATGTAATATAATGACCCTGAAAGTTGGCATCATCATAGCACATAGAACTTTGCCTCATTAGAAGTCAGTCTATATGATTTCTGCTATAAATAAATAATATACTAAACACAAAAAAGGAACAACTAACAAATCAAGGTGGCTTTCTGAATATTATCTTCAACATTCATATTGTCATTAAAACTAATGACATAATAATTTAAAGATATTTATACATCCCTTTAAATCATTCAGGAGTCTGGGCATACCTCTGATTTTTGCCCGTATATATAACTAATAATGTGTATAAATAATTAAATCAGTGGTTCCCAAACTTCATCAGGCATGCCCCACTTCAGATTAGAAAAAAAAAGTTCATACCCCCTACGCTATGATTATTATGAATCATTAACAATACTCGAGGAAGCAACTGATAAAAAATGATTAACTTTGTTTCACTCTGTACTTCAACAGGTCAACATGAACGCTATTTAACTGATTATGACACTGACTCTCACAATCCTTTGATAACAGCATGTATCTGTGCATATGAATACACAGCCTTTGTGTTCACTGTTCATGTTACGCCTCATAGCCTTTTGAGACAGAAAAAGATCATGTTGGTCTGTTTTCTGCCTGTGTTCACTAAAATAATGGAGACTTAACTTGCTACTGGCTTTATGAAGTCATGTTAAAATACAGGTGTATAAGATAAGTATTTACAAAGCAAAACTATTTACAAAACAACAGAAACACAAAGACACTATGACATACACAGAAAAAGTTATGGTGGACTAAAAAAACAATGTAAGAAGGTTTTTCCTCATTAACATTAATGTTGGTTCACCACTGTTGAGACGTCCTCATACTTAGCATGTCACCCCTTTCTCGCTTTCAACTATTTATTTGCCTATACTTCTAATTATTTAACAGAGCACCCAAAAATAAATGACCCTGAAATCTGTACTGTAAATGTGATGGCACATGTCAAGGTTAAAAAATTAAAATGGTGCACATGTGGCACCACCAGACGGCTTTTTCTTTCTTACTTTGGAGACAGATTTGTATCTTAGTATGTTTGCCATATTTCGTTTATAAAGGTTATGCTGTAAGTACTGGGACCTGTCATGATGTAATGTCCTGAAATTCACATGTTGGAAAAAATTACTAAAGATAATTAAATGTAAATAATGATAGTATTAATAATTAAAATTAAAAATTAAGTTTTGAATATTATCCACCTAGCAGAAATACATTTCTGTGGTTTACATAAAGACAATTAAATGCAAAAAAATAATAAATTAATAAATTCGATATTTAAAAAATTATACAAATATTACATGAAAAAAAGTTCAAATATTAAATGTAGAAAATTTAGTTTAATACATCGATACATTTCAAATATTACCCACGTGACATAAATGAATTTATTTGGTTTGTGCATCTTCTCAGAGTTGTCTGTATGTGTTAAAACATCTAATATAACCAATAATAAACATGTTGATACATGTAGGACCTCTGCCTATAATGAAGTCTTTAAAAATGTTTGTTTGTTTTTACCTCTATACTTAAATAAACAGTGGACATTTCTGACACAATTCACAAATAAATATTATATAATTACAAAAGATTAGAAACACTATGAAATAAATCTTGTAACTGTCTCACTGATTTGTTTTTCAAAATTATGAACCATTGATTATAAATCAGGAGATGCAGATGCAGTGAAGTATAAGGATTAGAAAACTATTTCAAGCTTTGATATTTATATTGAGAAATATAAAATACAACACACATTCAACAGGAGTAAATCGTGTTGAGGCCACATGATCAAAGTGACAAATAAATTAAAAAAAAAAACAAAAAACATATAAAATAACTGAGTGATAAATCTGTATGTCCGTAAGCTCTTGCCAGTGTTTTGTACATTCAATAATAATTATAGTGTGTATTAGTGTCAGTCACCTGGAAGTCGTTGGCTTTGTTGTAGTGCATGTTGAGAGCTCTGAAAAGTTCTGATTCTCTCTCCACAGTCAGATGCCTCACGTCGACCACTCCTTCGATGAGAGCATGTCGGGCAAACTTCTCCATCTGGATGTAGTAAAACTCCCTGAAGTTACTGAACCACTTGATGAGCTGAGAGGTGATGCAGCGCGTGAACTGAGGAGCAAACACAAAAACAGGTAAGTCACATGATCAAAGTCCCTGCTGTGTAATATGAAACAAATTAATTTCTCTTTCTGTGAGAGAAGTTAAAATCTTTTACTGTGTACATTTAAAAATATAAAGCAAATAAAATGGAATTAACTGTATATTATCATCTTTGCTGTCAGTTTTGCATATTTTGTATTTCACCGAAATATAGTAGTGGTGTGAATTTGTTACTCCTGATCTGATTGCTTGATAATAAAGCTGATGACAAATAAAAAACAAAAAGTATTAACCTGTCTGGAACTGATTCTTTATTCTGCAGTGACAGAGATGCATTTTGAAAGCATAAAACGGGTTTGAAAATGCTTTCACTGACCTTGGAATCATAAAATATGCAGCATATTACAAACCATTAAAAACATTTTCAGACTGATTTTTGATTTAGTTTGAAGATTTCCTCTCAGAAATGACAAGAAATATGTCTGCTTACATGCAAAATACAGCAACTTTCCCAAGATTGTAATGAACACTATACATCTGTATTTTATTATTATTATTAGTTTTTACAATAAGATTAAGTCATGTTTTATTAATATAATCTATTTAAATGACACAAATGTGTATAAGAATTGTTCTGGTGCACAATATTGCAGATGTTTTCTCACCTGGACATCATGGAAGCACATCTTCAGCACCAGTGAGCTCGGGTAGCGAGTGTAGAAGAACATGAGCTTTGCTTTCTTCAGATGGTTTGTAGTCAGACCATCCTAAATGCACCAGTGTTAAAGATAAAACACACACATCCTGGACCTAAGAAACACTTTGCCTTTTTTCTTGTTGCTAATGCGGCTGCAAACATTTTCTCTCCAAGAAATCATGACAACACGGGACAGATGGTGAGATGGCAATTTTCTTCAAAGTTCGAATGGAGTATCTGTTGGATTCTGTATGAGTCATTTAGTAGCACATACGTTATTATACATATGTTATTATGACCTCAGAATTATGACAGGTATCTAAATAAGCTACAACAAGGAAAGAAATATCAGACTTGTGGTTGACTGATATCAGTGGCCGATGCCAATATTTAGAGAGCAGGGCGGCCAGTGGCAGATAAATAATGCTGATATCAAAACTAATAAAAGTTATGTACAATTTCATTATTACACATGTTTTAGGTGTTTTAGTTTTGTTAAATTAATGAAATTGAAAATTACACTGGGCTATGCTGTAGATGTCAGAGTGTGACTGGTATTAAGGGAGAGATGTCAGAAGTGACGGCATTCAACTGCATTATTCTTGACATTATAACATAGTAGATATTTAATGCTAGCCAGTAACGCTTTTAGATAAGATTTGCTGTCAGGATGGGAGAAACATGTTAACGTTTAAAAAAGACAATGGTGACTGAGCAAATTTGGCCAAACCTTTACAGCAGGATGCATGAGAGTTACAGCGCAGGGCTCCAAACTAACTTTCTCACCATCTTCCCAAAACTCACAAAGGGGAGCACTAACATTGTTCCACAGCAGCCACACTGACAAGGCTGCCTGCATGTGTCTCTGCAGACTTTTTTTGTTTATCGACCTTGTGATTATATCAAAATGCCAGATAATCTGCTTGATCAGTCAGCCAAACAATTAATGGGTCTATCACAATATCAGACTGGTGATTGCTACTTAAAGGCACAAGAAAACATAATAAAATATCAAATATTAGATCCCATCAATATATAAACTTGGAAAGGATACGTTCAACATGTACAGGTTATTCTTCACCAGGCTATCAGACTCAATCTTCACATGAGGGAGACACAGGCTTCGTAACAGCAAGGGATCCACAGACACCGTACGAGTCTGTGGGCTTCTCACAGATCTGGAGTTGACCTTTGATCTCACTTTAACAGAATTCCAATGTGCGTTGATCATCTCAAACTTTGCCTGACCAACTTCAGAGCATCCATCCTGAAAGCATCTGTGGCCAGCGTTGCGATTCTTCTCTGACGGCTCTTCTTCATGCAGAGCAGAGTTGTAACTGAATGAGATCGGAGATCTGGGATGATGGTGAACTCTCGATCTGGACTGGAGGATGAACTTGTCAGCTCTTTCCAGTTGAGGAGGTTTTTGCATGACCAGAGACAGAGCTTCGGTTTGAACATCTGGGACTTCTGCATTCCCACAACATGAAACATGTCTTACTTTATTATCTTTGCAAACTGATGGCAGAGGGGACCCATCAGTCTCCACATTCTCCTCGTCATCTGGTGATGTCTGTAGAAGCGGCACGCTTTTGAAAATGGAGTCAACGCTCCTGCTGACAGCTCTGGACAGTTCGTACTTTAAAACATCTGCCATGAGCTTTACTCTCTCAGGTTTGGATTGGATGTAGTTCATCAGCTTCACCTTCTTCCATCCTTGATAATTTGTACTGAAGCTGGTCCCAGTCTCGCTGTATGAATCTGCGCATGTGTGTCTTGGAGATGTCTCAGGAGAATCGTTCCAGGGGGGATATTTCTCTTCCTTACTACTGTCGGTAGAGTCGGTTACACCGTCAACATGGTTGAACTTTATTCTGAGCTGTCTAAGGTGCTGACTCTCAAGCGGCTTTCTTGGCGTCTGGCTGCCAGATCTTTCCTGATGCAAAGGAAGTTCTTGAATCCTTTCATTTTCCTGCATGCCATCTGACTCCTCATGCTGATTCGGCGTCACGTCCGTGCAGTGCATCATGCCAGGAGAGCTGGTCATGCCTTTGATGATGTTTTCCACTCTGGCACGCTTTGCTTGATGACCGCTGTTTAAGTTCCACTCATGGTGACCACAAGAGCTGGATGCAGGTGATGGGTGCCTTCTCGTGTATCTGGATAGACTGAGCTCCAGCTGGCGACTGGAGCACATCAAACTTGAACCAGCATCACCGCTGCTGTAATAAGCACTCTCTGGTAGAATTTTTATGTTATCGCTGTCTTTGTGTAGAGTCACAGAAGCACCTGGCACATCTGGATTTGACGGTATGTTATCAGGTTGAAAAGAGGAGAGATGCTCTGCAGTGCAGGTATCAAGGCAAATGTTGCTGGAAGAATACATACCTTTGTTCCAAATGCTTGGATTCATGCTTGTTGGGTTCAAAAAAAGACAGCTGTGAAAAAAAAGCACATTCATTTTATAGTCCAATCTAAATGTGACCTGAAATTCTTTGAGATGCCTTTGTAAAATTAAATAAACTGTTTTTTTTCTGGCTATTTGTTATATTCAAGTAAACTGAATCAAAACATGTTTCGACTTCATGTGAAAACACAATAATATATACTGCCCAGATTAAAGATAATTTTAGATTATTTGGAGTTTTTCGTACAACTGACACAATTTTTCATGGCTATATTTCAAATGTCAGGCTTGATTTAAGGCTTGAGATAAACATCTTACAATCTAGTCTGATATGACAGTATAAAAACTAAAACAATCATTGATAACCCACCTGTTGCCTGTCGAAAAGGAGCAGAGGAGGCTGCAGCAGGTCTGGAGCTTGCAAGAGAAGTGACTCAGTTTATTTGTACTGGTCCAACTGAGAGCCACACTCTACAAACCAGGAGGTGTGGTCTAATTGCCGACCTATCCCATCCCTACCTGCACATCATAATATTAAATATTTTATTTGTACTGGGCAACCCACTGTTAATGGACGATGAGAGGAATAAATGAGTTCTTAATTCAAATGATAATTTATAATTATAATTAATTCATATTCTTATCCCTTTTTAGAACCATGTGGCCGTTCCTGTTGTAAAATTAAGTTGATATTTAAAAGTATGAGTTGCTACATAATGCAGCCAGTGGTACCGTCCTGTCACTTTTAAATTAATGTTTTTATTTTATAATGTGAAAAATTACCATTTGTTTTACCATATTCATAATGTGTGCCAGGTTCTTGTTCATGTTCAGTATGGCTTTTATCTCAGTCCAGCTCACGCCGTACTTTATCCCGGTATCTCCCTCCCCACCAGCCGCAGTGGTTCCTCCCACGCGTACCGCCCCATGCGCCTGGCCGTGCCTAGAAGGGAATCCCAGATCCGCGAAAGATCTCGCGAGAGTGATCATTTTAGCCTAAATTATGAGTTTTTCCTCACTGTAACCAAGTATTTGTTGTCCCTATCCCTTGGAACCACAGCATTTTGACGTTATAAAAGATATATATAGTTGGTACAAGGTGCACAATTAAGAAACAACGTGTATAACTCTCGCGAGAGCTTTGCATATCAAAGGTTCTCCATCTAGACACGCCCCGCTGCCTGGGAGCAGCGAGCTTCCGTACCGCTCCTGAGCTTGCTATCACATAAGGGACACAGCCACCAGCTAGCGCTATGTTATCAAGATCCAGATGTGTCTACCAGACGTTTGGCCGTTCTCTATCAGCGGTGACCCAGGTAGGTTTGAAATAGTCGGCAAACTGAGGCTATGTATTTACTCTAACAGTTTCGACTAAAACAAGAGCGAGCTAGCAGTTAGCTAGCCGTCAACAGCCGTTAGCTAGCATGTGAAGCAGGGCCTCACCGACCAAGGACAGACAGACCCTGATAGCCTCAGAGGCTGCTGGTGGGCACAAGTCTGAGAGGGAGCAGACATCAGTACCCCACCAATTATTTAACTATTGAAATTTGATTTTATTTGAAAATAAAAGACGCACATAATATTAGCTTTAGCCAACAAGTCAAAATTTGACTGGCTAACAAGCTTAGAAACTATAACCTCTCTCCCCTGTAAGCTATATTATTGTCTATTTTAAATATGTTCTCAGTAACTGACCTGACACTATACGAGGCAGTCAGGTGTGCAGCTGACCTGACAGAAATAGCCCATGTTATGTTAGACATGTACGTGCTCTAACATGGCTTTGCCTGCACAAGTTCTTGTCAGAGCTGTGAGCAGGTAATAAAACTGAAACATTATCCCGATGTTAACAATTATGTGTCTTGTCAGGGTGGATTTAAACGGGAACTATGGTGCTAGTATTACCAATTGATTAATGTCTGCATAGCGGTCGTTCGGGTAATCAGTCACTCGGTTGCAGTTTATTAGGTATACTTGGCTAAAAGTGAAACAGTCTAAACTAACAGCTCTGCAGTGAAGCAAACCTCCATGAAGGTTATTATGTTACAGAGTCTTAGAGAGGTGTCGATCCAACTTCAGTCTTTTTGGAGGCTGTAAATTGTGGGGCTTTTGAATTGCGTTGAGTTATACTGATTTTTAGTCCACTCTCATTCATATTGATCGGTTAGATACAGTCAATTTCCATGTTATTATTATTATTATTATTATTATTATTATTATTATTATTATTATCATCATGTGTGGCTGCTGTTTGTGTTGCTGTTGAATTTTACTGCATTATACTGAGTGTTTTTTTTTTTGTTCTCTTGCCCCCATTTATAGCAATGAAGGTAGGCTAAATAAGAGAAGCTCCTCTCTAAATAATGCCGTTTTGT
>JAJHUR010093607.1:3182-15079 GCA_027495735.1 Lutjanus campechanus | reverse complement strand
GAACATATATTCAAATTAGACTTAATTACGTCCCTGAATCTTCTGTTACAGGAAACTTAACAAGGTTTATTAGACATAATTTATCATAAATTGTTAAATCAACATCGATGTTGACTGTTGGACTACTGTTTATTTCAGGAACCTAAATACACATGAAAAGATAAATTTACACAGAAAAAAGCAGCAGCACTGAAAATTACAACTACTTTAGAGCTTCACAATTTTTTTTTTTTTTTGACATTTTATGGACCAAACAGCTTAAATCAAGTTAATTGACAATGCAGATAATCATTAGTTGCAGGTACCACACAGTAAGATCACATGAGACCACAGACCCCCAGTTTGAGAGGATTTTGTCTTAAGGAATCCCCTCTGAGTATTTTTTTTTATTTCTAAGTTTGAAGATAATAAAGTCTTCATCATCAATCAAAGACCAAACTCTAGAAAAAAGAATCAAATCAATCAAAGCAGCCAGCTCTGTTTCTTCCTCTGTTGTTCCAACTTCCAGAAAATGTATTAAAAGCTAAAATATTACGTATATAACATAACTTTTTTCTGGCACTTCTAACATTAGTAGCTGCTACAAGCTTCACTGCAGCAAGTAAAAAAGCTTTGCTGCAACGATAGAATGTGAAATTAATACAAAAGCAGAGTGGAGCTGATTAAAATCACTTCTGAACATCACTGCTGCACACATTCACTCTAAAAACACGTTAAAATGGCTTCTGCAGACTTTCTGTCAGACACCTGATCTGTTTGCTCGCGGCCTCGTCCCAGGACCAGCAGTAAGAAAGATGATCGTTATGAATGAGAGGGCCGCGAGGTCGCCAGCACGCAGAACATGGAGCAGTAATTACACTGACCAATCAATATCCCTGCAGCCACTTCTTTACACCGGCCGAGCCCGGAGAGCTCTCTGTCTCCTCCGCTCGCTCTTCATCACAAATTCAATCGCCACCTCCGGTCCCTCGGGTGCTACAGATTCTGGGTGAGAATGGAGCTGTTCTCACCTCAGAGGTGTTTTATTAAGTCCATTCTCAGACTGTTACAGTCGTCTTACATGGAGGAAATGAGGGATATCGACGTGACAACAGATCATAGTGTTCCTGTCAAGTGTCAGCAGGCAGAATCCCCCCGAAAAAGAGCATCGACTTGACTTCTGAGGGACCCATCAGTGAGGACCGGAGGCAGAGGCATGTTTCTGATTAAGACTCTTGTTTTGGCTCCCAGGGTCGAGATACAGCTGCAGGCTATAGGACTCAGCTCTGCAGGGGGCTCAGTGCCCAGGAAGCTGAACTGAACTTTATCTGCGCTCCACTGAGTCCTCTTAATTATTCATCAAGAGACGGAGCACCTGAAACAACAGCGCGGGGAGATGCAGGATGCTGCCAGCTTACTGCTGTTTCACATGAGAGCAAGTCAGGAAAGTGAGAGCTACTGGAGAAAAGGTTCTTCATATATTTTAATGGATCGATCAAATAAATCGATGGCTGACAGGCAACACCAGAATGTGGCTTCAAATAAATTTCCACTGCTGTTCATGAGACTGAAATCCTGACCCGGTCAGAGTTGTTAGGAACACAGAGTCCAGAATTCTGGCACCAGAAACTAAACTAATATGATGTCAAATGTGTCTTTAATAGATGATTTAGGATGAAATGTGAGCAGGGCAGGTTTGCTATTCTGCCTCGGAGAGTCTGGGACTCGAAAAAGTTGTGCGAATTAGATTTAAATTTTAGATTTATTTGTTCACACGTATATAAAAAAACAACTTCAAATATACACAAACATAAAGATAAAATGTGATGTAGAGGTGCAGAGGTCAGAGGTCAGAGGGGCTTGATCAGGCCTTCTCTTAGGTGCATACCTAAATCCACTGGTAATTAATAGAAAAAAATGACGAAGAAGAAAAAAGTTCAAAGATAAGATTGCACACACTAGCAGACATTCATATATACGAGTACAAAAACTAAGTAATTATAAAAGGGCAGTTTATGAAGATTAGGAGAACAGTAGAATAGTTGCCAGTCCCTGGAACCATCTCTGTACTAGTCGATGCGACGAGGGCTTGAAATGACATTTACATACATACGTAACATTTAAAGCAGCTGGAGGCTCGACTTGAGCCAGAGGATCTGCTCTCAGACAAAAACTGACCTTAAAGGCATAATTTGCAATTGTATGTTCTTATTTTCTCATTATTTTGCAGCACAGGACGCCTCACCAACCCAAAAATTTGGTTTTTGACGTCCTGGGAATGAGATTAAACGATAAGCTGTCTTTCTGGTGCGTTTAAAAACAGCTCAGACAAATCCTGCAGATTCTACTTTTAATAAAAACACGGGACCTCTACGTACATTTTCCAAGGGCATCTTAACTGCTCTGTTAGTCCTTAAATAGACTCAGTCTCAGTTAGCAACCCCATTATAATCCTAACTTTTTGTGGTTCAGTCAAAATTTAGAAGAACTTGCAATTTTCGATTAAACAAAAATGATTCCTACTGGGTAAAAACACTCCTCACAATCCTGTATCCTGCCGACAATCACCAAAATATGACCTGGCTGTTTTCTGAACAGTGCTGAGCAGCAGAAATGACCCAAAATCTAAACTACAACAGACACAGCTTCACAGAATTAACAACAAAGTACTTCAAGTAATTTCTGTTAATATAAAAGTTCAACACAATCATGAAATACCTGAAATTAGAGAAACCAGACAAACCGCAGACATTAAAACATGGCTTCAATTTAATTTCCTCATCACGCTGCTGTTCACGCTGATTCATGTGGCCAAAATTCTGACCTGCAGTCAGTGTTGTTAGGAAGACAGAGTCCAGGAATCACAGACCAGAGTGATGACAAATGTATCTTTCTAAGAAGATTTAAGGGGGGAAATTACTGCAAAACACTTGAAGTAAATTCTGTTAAAATAAAAGTTCAGGACAGTTATGAAACAATTGAAGTGAGACAATCCAGACAAGCTCATGTTGGCACTGGAGGAAATTATTCCTCATTAAAGTCAAGATTCCTCATCCATCATTAACCACGAATGTCTGTACATTTAGTGCAGATGCATCCAGTAGATGTTGAGGTGGGAAAGTGAAATCTGTGACCTGGTGGAGGCAGACGAAAAGTCAGGGTCCGTGTCCACATAGTTCTTTTTCTGTCAGAAAGGGGCTGGGATGAAGCGTCTGTACCGTTACAAAAAAAGCATCACCCCTTTGGTTTTTATGATCTATTTTTTAAATATTTTTCTCACTATGAGCATTGATCAGATGATGATTGTTCTCATATGGCTCTTTTCCACACACACGTGCTGGCTTGGTTTGAGATTTGCATGTGTGTCTTGAGTTGAACCACATATCATTTTCTATAAATTCTTCACAATAAAAGTCCTCCAATATTTTGTGATCTAAAAGCTTTTATTATGAAGCAGCAAAATCCAGAAATGTGGGGTTTTCATCAGCAGTAACTTAACACGACTCCTATCAGCTGAAAGCAACATGAAACATAAGATAAAGCAGAAACAGAACGCAGGAGAGAAACTAAACTTCAAACCACAGAGATTCAGTTAGAAGCTACAAAAGCACTGAGAGCTGAACACAGGCACTTAAAAACATCTTTCTGTCTGAAAAAAACAAACAGGCAAACCATTTTCATGGTTACCAGTTTGACTAGTCCCCAATTAATAACGCTGGCGCAGCATCTTTTCTGTTGGCGACCACGTGCTCTGTTCATCGGGAACAACTGAAAACAGACGCCAGTGCTCAGAAAAAAAAACAAAAAAAACGTTATATGGACACAGACTTGCTAGAAGAAGATCCCTAAAACTGTAATTATGCCTCCTCAGGGGGAACACTGATGTGTGTACTTCAGTCTCAGGACAGAAGTGAAGGACCGACTGACTGACTGACTGACTGACATCCCTACAGCCACATCACAAGCAAGACTAGACGGAAAATCAATGGCTGACAGGCAGCACAATGAAAATGTCCTCCTCCTGTTCAAAGTTCATTCATGAGGCAAAAATCCTGCCCGGTGCCAGAATTTGGGCACCAGAAATTAAACTAACGTGATGACAAACGTCTCTTTTTCTTGGAAGATTTAGGGGATGAGATTAAAACAAAACACTTAAAAGTAAATTCTGTTAATATAAAAGTTCAAGATGATCATGAAACAACTGAGGTGAGAAAATCCAAACATTATTAATGTCAACCTCAGGGTGGCAACAGAGGAACTCATCATCTGGGAAACATCATCCCTGTCTCATAGAAATTATATTTATATAAAACTAATGTGCAACAGCAAATACATGTATGAGGGAAACGAAATGCTGACTGAAATACAGTTTTATTAACATAATGATGATGTTAATTAAAGTACATGGAAAGTTGCAAAAGAAACAAACTCGCGATTCACTTTCCACTCATAGTGTGCATGTGCCATTAAGTTCTTTGAGATGAAAATCTTTCCCTCACCAAAGTGCTGTTATTACCTAAAGCTTCCCAAAATGGTGAAATTTCTTAATCTTAACCAAAGCACTTTTGTTGCAGGAGTGCACGTTGTACGTCTGCCATCCACCCAAAGTGAATCCAGCGGTTATATAAGTGTTTTGTTTCAAAGAAACGACTTCTGTGAACATAATCCAGCCGGGACTCATATGTGCTACCACAACGTAATTATGAAAACGATTTAGTTATATACAAACGTAATTTCTAGGAGACAGGAACCATGAACGTGTTCCAAATGTAGAACCAATCCATCCAGTAGGTGTTGAGACATTTCACTGGATGAGTGACGTCTTTAACCTGGTGGAGGCAGATTAAAAGTTAAATGTCTGGACAAAAAGTGGTGGACTGAGAATCTCATCACTTCAGCCGCACCACGAGCATGACTGGATGGAAAACAGTAGAATCTGGCTTCAAATAAATGTCCTCAACGTGCAGAACAAAGTTCATTCATGAGGCCAAAATCCTGTCCTGTGGTCGGAGCTGTTAGGACGACAGAATCCAGACTTTTTGGCAACAAAAATTGCAGACTAACATGATGACAACTGTCTCTTTTCTAGAAGATTTAGGAGGTGAAATAACAACGAAACACTGTTAATATTAATAGAAAAGTTCAAGACAACTCTGAAACACCTGAAGTGAGATAATCCAGACTCACTGCTCCCTGAATAACTTTAATAATAAGACTGTGCCTTGCACCAACATGTGAAGTCACTGATGTAGAACAGTGCTGATTGCACAAGAAACAAGAACATTTCATCCTTTTACAACAGACATTCGTGCATAAACAGTTTTCTTTGGCTTTGTTTGTCCTTGTATGGTCAGTCTGCGATCTTACCTCCACATCCAGTTCTCACAGCGACTCTCCACCTGCGTTACAGCCGGCGTCCTGCTCTGCTGTTCCCCTACAGAGTCCCCGACATCGCCGCTGAGGAGACGTGGAGGAGGAGGAGGAGGAGGAGGAGGAGGAGAAGTGGAGTCCAGGCAGCCGGTACATCACTGCAGCCAGTGAGCGGAGGGAGAGGAGAGAAATGAGGTAGAGGGGAGTGAAAGCGTGGGGAGGGGAGAGACAGAGGGAGGGGACTGATCTGTGGGTGGAGAGAGGTGAACGAGGGGGGAAACAGATCAAAAGACACAGAAAAGGAGAGAAATAGAGGAAAAACTGAAGGAAAACTACATTCAGTCTGACAGGACTGTGCTCCAACTCTACATCCACACTGGAAATAAGACAAAATAAATATACAGAAATATGAAAGTATGCAGGCTAATGCTGCGTCCAAATCTAATGCTACATGCACACTATACATGTAGGAAGTGATAACTGTCATAATGCAGGACTTGTTACACTTAGAAAAATAGAAATCCTTGAACTTTACTGCGTTGTAGTTGCAGGTGTGCAAAAATGATTTTACCTGATCTGTGTGCGTACTCGGGGGAATTAATGTTCAAACAAGACTAATTCTTACGTCACACAGCCTCCTTGTACCTGCAGGTACCTCACTCAACTGCTGCGTGCCTGCGGTGTCCACACAGGCAGCGTTTCTGTTTCCGTGCTGCTGCTGCCAGCTCTGTCTTTCTACATCGAGTTTGCAGAGGAGGTTTGAAGAAAGAGCTGTATTCAGAGGGCGGTCAGTGATTTTCCCCCGCTTCAGAGAGAGAGAGAGAGAGGAGGGAAGGGAAAAGAGAAAATGAGAAATATTCTACAGATATAGACATTGAAAATGAAGTGACGTGTCTCATGTTGCTGGTATAATGTCAATAAGACCATCAAAGATAATTTCACCTTTTATTTCCTCTTTTTTTTTTTGCAGAGAGCTGCACACAGAAAAAAAAATAGATGTGATCTATCTTTATATATGAAGGGCATTGAAATAAAAACCAACAGTTTCTGCCTCGCACACACACACACACACACACACACACACACACACACTGCTGCAACAGACAATGTGCCGTTTTAAGATTAGCATGCTAACAGCTCTGTAAAGCTGTACTCACACACAGTGGTTTTTTGAGCTAAATGCTAACATTGGCATGCTAATGTGCTCAGTGTCATGCTTGAGTGGTGATACAGTCTTGGAATTGTGTGACAACGATTGAAGACACAACAACCCCAACCTCATTCAACATTTGAAGTTGCACAAAGAACGCTAAGACAAGGTTACTTTTTATACAGTATCAGTGAGGCTGAAACTCATTTTTATATTATGACTAGTTTACGACTCAAAACTCAAAGTTTAGGACTTTTGACTTGAGCGCAAAGACTTGACTCTTACATGTGATTTGCAAAACATTGACTTGAGAAGACTTTTGCCTCATTCATATGCAGATATCTGTTTAATTCTAACATGCTGATATTCAGCAGCTATTTTTTACCATGGTCATCATCTTAGCATGTTAGCATGCTAGCACTGCCTAATAAGTACTGAAGACAAAGCACACCTGAAGCTGATGGGAAGTTGTCCAGTTTTGCTTTTACTTTTGGTCATAAACCAAAATACTGGACCTGACGATGGCACTATGGAAAGTTAAAGGATTTCCAAAGTTACTGTGATTCTTCCTCCTGATGTGGAAAGAATATGTGACAAAAATTTCATGGTAATCTAAACAATAGTTGTTTGTGATTTTACTCAAGACCACAAATATCAACCTCATGGTGGAGCTGGTGGAAAAGTGAGGAGATTCATCATCTGGGAACCATGAATGATGTCAGCCCTGATGCAGACTTAAATTGAATGCTTGATTTTTGTCTGTTGTTGATGGATACCAATATCCCACAATGCAATGCACAGGAAAATTTAGGAGCTTTTGGCAAACAAACAAGAAGTGCAGTAAATTGTTGGAGCCTGAAGGTTCACTGTTGACCTTGGAAACAGCAGCTGACTGCACCTACTGATGAGGAAGTTAGTAATCATTATGATAAGAACTTTGATGGACTTGCTGTCCCACAATGCAATGGACTTAAAGAAGATTAAAGATCCAGTTAGAGCCAAAAAAAGTCAAAACAGTTTACAGATGGTGGTGTAACAGCTCCGGAAAGATCTCAGAGACTTGCAGCAGCTTTCATGACACACAACATATCCATCGAGTCCATCTTGCCAGTTTTCAAGTTATCCGTTTGTGTTCGCACCAGAGGCAGTGCAGCCAGTCAGCGTCCTCGGAGGGACCACTGGCACCTAGAGTCCTGGTTCTAGTTGCGCTGACAGCAAAAGCAAGAAGCGAGAAGCAAAGAAGAGCAAAGAACGGCACTGAAGGTTTTTATCGATGGAAAAGCTTCGGTTCAATGAGTTGATCTTATTGGTTGAAGTTAGCCTCTGTTAGATGTGACAGATAGTTCATCCAATCACCTGCCTAATGTTTTTCGGAAGTGCCTAAGCTTGTTTCATCATTCTGATAACAACTGGCACATACAGCATTACATACATACATACATACAAAACACACAGTATTTAACATGGAAACGGAATATGTTGTTGGTGTTTGCTTTACCTACATTGATCCCATTATGAACCTTAACTGCAAAGAAACTCATCAGGTGGGACCAACTTTTTGTCCCCAAAATGAAGACGTGTCCCCGTAATGTGAGTGGACAGATTAATGTGATTAGTACAAGTACAAACACTGACAACAGGCAGAATAACGACACCCAGCAGCAGCGGCAGCTTCCTAATTTCATGTATGAATTCTTAACAGCAGCTCAAACTAACACAATTACAAGCGAGGAAATCAGATCAGTGGATCTGGGAGCCGAGTTGTTGTTGCGCACAAGACAAATGTGTCCTTAATTTAGCTAAACCCTTTGAGAAAAAACGTCTCACGGCCGCAAATTGTTGACGATAGCAAAGCTCCAAAGCAAACAGAGCATTAAAGGAGCAGAGTTGAAGAACTAATTCATCCGTCAGTTCAATTCTGTTGACAAACCATTTGCAAACCTGAAGCCTACGTGCGCCTGTTTGACTCCATTTGGCTTCCTTCACCCCGCAGCTGCAGATCATTTTATGTGTTTATTTGACATAATATTATCCCTCTGACTTTGCACCGCAGCGGGGGTCACTCGCGCAGATAATGAAGCTCGGCGGCCGGCGATCACGCTCAGACATGACTCGTTATTGATCAGACCTGTTAGATTGATGCAGAGGGAATAAATGAGAATCAAGCTGGATTTGAGGGGTTACGGTTAATGTTTTCTGCCTTATTAATGTTGATATTCAGTTAATATTCATCAGCATGGTCAACAGAAATCAAAGCTTCCTTTTAAGGACACGAATCACCTCAAAAAACCCAGAGCGTGTCACTGAGGCAGTACTTTTACTTACAAACCAGTTTTTGTCCATCAAAAGCGTTGCAAGACAAGAACATGTGTGAGTGTAAAGTTGTGTGTTTGTCGCCTGTTGCAAAAAGGCGCACAACTTCTGGATAGATTCACAGACTCACTCAAGATTTAGTGGAAAGTTTCGTCATGAGCTAAAGGACAGCTGATTTACCGTTCATGCCAACTGGCAAAAAAAAAAGGGGCGTGACAGCAGAAATAGCCTGTTCCTTTTTCCGTGTGACTTAGTCCCACTCCGTATACTTTATCCATGGAGGTCAAGCGGTTGTGAGTGTGTGTGAATGCATGCACGTGTGGACACATGCACATACATACGTTGCAATAGTTGGTCGCAACTATTGCAGATTTGTTTTTCTACTGTTTCCACGGCAGCTTCTTGCTCAGCTCTACTCGACTCACTTCTGGTATCAGGGACTTTTCTCAGGAGTCGCTCAACTGGCGCCTCCGCTCCTTCTTTCAGGCCAAAGATACGGATGTTGTTCCATCAGTTCCTTTCTTCTTGGTCTGTCAGCCTGTCCTGGAGTGTTGTTTTAGAGACTGGAGGAGGGCATCTTTCACCTCCGTGTTGCAGTTTTCTATCTGACCAATCCTCTGCTCGGCTCCCTCAACCTTCCTCCCTTGTGTCGTGAGTTCTTTTGTTGTTTCTGTGACCTTTTGGTCAATGTTCCTTTTAAATTCCTGAAGTGCTTCCTTCATATCTTTTTTAATGTCCTCCTTAAATGCATTGAACTCAGTCTTCAGCTCTGTTTTAAAGTCCTGAATTTCCTTGATGATATCTTTTAAAACCTGAGCGAAGCACTTAAGCTACATCAACCTCCATGTGCACGTCCTCTTCGCCACCCATGTCTGACATGTCTCCTCCGTCTTCTTTGGTCAGTTAGAGTTGTTTTTTCCCAGTTATTGATGTTTGTTTGTCTTCTTGGTTTTCTTTCTAGATTAGACATATACTTATTTAGAGCTGGTTGAGCTGCTCAGGCTCTTGCGAGACCTCATCAGGTACTTTTCTCAATTACATTTTCAATTGCATATAGTACCCCTCAAAGTAGGTGGGATTCGTAACTGATCGCCTCTGATGCCATGAGAAACTGCCATGACATCATCTTCAACACAACACAAACATAAACACAGGAACAATGGAGGATATTGTAGGTATGACTGTTTATGGCAAAACAAAAGACTGCTGGGAAAAAACAAACAAACAGGAGAGTTCAGGAAATTCTATTGACAATCTGCAGTGTTTTCACCCCACCGTTAAGAAGTGGCTCACCTCACTTGGAACCTTGACCAAAGTGATACCAAAACAGTGTTAAGTTCTGTCCACATGTTTTGACAATGGAAAACCAAAAAAGAGCAAGTTCAGCTGAGCTGTATTATGCAGTGGAAACACGGCCATCAAATAGGCATCAAATTAATATTTTGCAGGTTTCTCATTTTCATAAGAGTCAGTCGGGAACATTAAAAACTGAGCCAGACAATAAATTTTCAGCCAACTCACAGAATTAATTTTGTTAGTTAGTGGTAGCGAGGCACAGCTAATAAATTCTGTCGGAAACCAGTGTTATTTCAGATGATAAAATTATGAGTCATTGAATAAAAATGAGAGACCTGAGAGCCTGAGTCACATTATACGGAGGAAATACATGTACTTTAAAACCTTTTGCACATGAATTATCTCTCCATTGTATTTGAGAAATATAATTTAAAGTATAAAAGCATGCAAAAGAGGTAACATACAACTAATTGTACAGTTTAAAATGCTTCCTGAGGTTACGTAGAAAGAGTTCATTCCTGTCCTTGTAATGTCTGTTCATGAACCATTTGTTCCCTGGTTGAGGTCATATTTAAGTGCATCTTTATTGCTCCATCAGTTCACAGCAGGACCGTACGTCTCTTCTGTCAATTCTGGGTCAAATGTCATCCTGGAATGGAAATAGAGCCTCACACAGGAGTGGATTTTCACTCCTGTCTCAACCCAATCCCACACAAATACTGCTGTCCCTTCCCAAACTCTTGACAGAGTCAAAAAAATATTCCTTCCCCATCCTGATCTTGGAGGAACGTCTCCAGTCCTATCCCCTGCTCCCTGCCAGTATTCTCTGCGAGGTTACCCCACCCTGGGCCTGAAAATCTCCTCCGGGCAGTCCAAAGCTCCTGTGATAGTGGTGTAATCACTACCAGCTGGATTCTATCGGACACGGCCGCGTCACGTTATGGCTGTGCCACCATTTTACACAATGCTTGCAGCAGAGGTGGTTCTCCAGTCCACTTCAAAAACACGGCAAGTCCTTTTTTGACGGATGCTGCGTCAGTTAGCGCAGAGCAGACTGAGCAGGTAGGAAATCAGACACAGAGAAAGCAGAGAGAATCCGGACAGTTTTCAAAATAAAAGACACCGTGCAGACTTGCGATCATAAAAGCAGACAGAAGATATACTATTTAACTACATAGCCTACTTATCCATGGTGGAAGAAGAAGAATAAAGGGCAAGAAAAAGGACTAAGTCAGCTAAATCAGGTGGGCAAAAAGCTCCGCTGCTCAAACAGTGCTGGTGGAACCTGCAGCCGTGTGGAGGACGGATCAAAACCGTGGAGCAGACGTTCCGTGCTGAGTGGAAACAACCAGTAGAACTCACCTGGTGGTCTGAGGTCCCAGTCCAGACAGACTTGATTCATCTGAAAGGACGGCTAACTGCACGGCTAACTGAACTACCTAGCTAATGGAAGCTACTAGGGGTGTAACAATACATGTATTTGTATTGAACCGTTTCGGTACGCGACGTTCGGTTCGGTACAGGGCTGTGCACGGGTGAGTTCACGGGCCGGAATTTTTTTATTTATTTATTTTTTGGCTCACGGACCAGAAGTTGCGTGTGTTTACGTTCCGCCGCTAACATGTGCAGCTACACGTGCAGCTACACCTGCAGCCCGTGCGCATGATGGCTACTGCTAGCAGTAAACCGGAGCTTGAAGACCCTCCCCTGTCGCTAAAGTCTCCTGCTTGGAAACACTTCGGCTTCCTGGTTAAATATTGCAACGGAGAAAGACAGGTGGATAAAACGA
>JAJHUR010093600.1:0-51973 GCA_027495735.1 Lutjanus campechanus | reverse complement strand
ATAAAAAAAATATTATATAATTTATTATTTGCCATTTTATTCAAGAGAAGATCCAAGAGTCAGCAAAAATGTGTTTCATTCTTAAAATGTAGTTCTGTTAAGATCTCCTAAAAGTCTTCTCAGAAGTTGCAAACAAGAACAAAATAATGTAATGACATTAGTATATGTAAGTATGAAATGTACCAATTATAATACTTTTTGTGCCTTATGCTTTAATTGAGCCTGGCATGCTTTTTCTCAGGGTTTTTGCAGGTCCTTCAAATGTCTAAAATCCATTAATCTACTAATTATAAGCCTTAAAATGTCTGGTTAGGATTACAATTTAAGTTACTTAAAAGTTACTTTTATTAACTTCAGTCTCATTTTTAAATGACTGTAACAACTATAAAACAAAACCAACATGGGCTCTGATTTTTCTTAAATATCCTTCATACTTTTTTTTGCACATGAATAAGTTGAAAGTTGCATTCATAATGGTCAAAAAAGTCATAAATTTAACTTGTTGAGACCTGCAGAAACCTTGCTGTTTATTTTTTAGTGTATTTCTCTATAGATTCCATCCCCGTTGTTGTTACTGTGACTGATAGACCAGTGTCCTCCTGGTGTTGTATGATTGTGTATATGTGTCCAGGTGCCAAAAGAAAAAGATGAGATGGTAGAGCAAGAGTTCAACAGACTGCTGGAGGCCACCTCCTACCTCAGCCACCAGCTGGATTTCAATTTCCTCAACAACAAGCCTGTTTCTCTGGGACAGGCCCTGGAGGTGGTCATACAGTGAGTATGGTGTACAGTAGATGGCGGGTGGTGACAGATGTTTCCTACACATGTATAACCCAAAGAAGAGATGTAAGCACTTTCATACTCACAGACACTCTAATCCTAATCTTGTGTCTGTGTGTGTGCAGGCTGCAGGAGAAGCATGTAAAAGACGAGCAGATAGAACACTGGAAGAAGATTGTAAAGACTCAGGAAGAGCTCCGAGATCTTCTCAACAAGGTGAGCACAAGTTTAGATTAACAAATTTCATAATGCTGTCAACTTGGTGGACTTAACTTGCAAACCAAGTAATAAAGAAACATTGCTTAAAATAATAAACCTAATGTACTATTTCCACCAGAAGATTTCATTGGTGTGAAGATTGATACCTCTTTTATGTCTGTAAGCAAAACATGAAGCTAGAGCCAGTAGGAGATTATATTAAGTTAACATAAAGACTGGAAGGAGGGCGAGGTAGCTGGCCTGGTTTACCAGCACCTCTAAAGGTCACATTATCTCATTAGTCTTTTTACAAAAACCAATTATAAAAGAGAAGGACCAGAAATTGTACTGCCAGTGTTGTAAAAAGTAGGGATTTGCTATGTAAGGATCCCCATTAGAAGCTCATGGATGTGCCCCTGTGTGTCATCTTGGAATCTTGAAGTCAGCGCTAGAAAAACTAGTCAGTTAAACTAATTCTTAATATTTAATTAACGTATGACACCAGTTAATTGTTGCGTCTAACATTTTACCCAGCCACTGGTCAGGGCTGCAGCAACCCCCACCTCTCCATGCACATGCTCTGATGTAAACCAGCAAGGTGGAAAGTGGAACAAAGATGCCATGACAAGATGCTGACATGGTTTGACAGTATTTTGATCTAGAAAATGGAAAAAAAAAAGGATGTATGTAGGCTGTGTCAGAATAATCTGGCCAATAACCACTTGACCTGAGCAATGTTTAACCGCAGTCAGCACAGGCATGTTGCCTAAAATGCTATGTGATTAATTGTTTAAAATAGCTTTTAAATACATGTAATACTTTTTCAGAGAATGTTTAACCTTGTTGAGTAAATGTGGACTGTTTTATGAGTCAGCTAGTCTAAATATAAATTTCTGGTTAACTGACAGGGAAATTAGTCATTAGGATCATCCTTAGTAATAAGCCCTGCCCAGGTTTGGCAAACATCTGTCAACTTGCTTGTCAGTTATGTTTGCTCAGAGAGGCAATAGATGGGAGTCTGAACAAAAAGGAGAAAAAACCAAAACACTACTGTTTTCAGTGAACTTACAAGTTGACCCTTAAGAAACCAATTAAAAGGGATACATTTCAAGTTAAGTCAAGTATATTTATAAAACACATTTAGAAACAACCACTTAACAACAATCTTAATGATCAAATTGGCCACTTCGTTGAATATTCATATCTTATTCTTTCCTCTCATCCACCATCATCTCATGACCTCTTTCCTCTCCACTTACGGTACCTTTCAGATGGTGAGCACTAAAGAACGGGTTAAAGAGCTCCATCAGCAGTATAAAGAGGCCAGTGAAGTCAAACCACCCAGAGATATCACAGCTGAGTTCCTGGTGAAGAGCAAGCACCGCGACCTCACCGCACTCTGCAAAGTGAGTTCAAACACTGTGAGAAGAGAAATGTCATCATCAAAATGCTGAAGAAGAAAGATACAGTAGAGCTCTTACACTTCCTACAGATATTTACAAGCTGTGGGCTGTTAGCTAGACTGGTTGTTGTCCAGAAGAGATTCCTCTCTGACACTTTCATTACTTCCTCAGTTCTCTTGGATCAGGCAGAAGTCAGGCTGCAAGACTTAAAATACTGTAGTCAAAGCAGTTAAAAGCTAACTGTTTCCAACTGTGTTTGTGGTGCTGTGGGTATTACATAGTGTCTGTGTTTTCAGTGGGTGTAATTTGAACTACTTTAAGGCAATATTAGATTTCCTGGGTTGATTAGGTGTACCTGCAGGTCAGAAGGCCAAGCAGAACGGTTTGCTGGACAAAAACTTTGCTTGTAGTCATCCCTCAGAAAACTACTTAGTAATTGTATTATAATGCAGAAGTAGTAGCATGTAAATTGGATATTTTATGGACCACTAGGTCAGGGTGGATGCCTCGCAGAATTTTAATGCCGTGCTCTCCAAGTAAACCAGACAGCCCTGTGTTTAAGTGGTTTAATGCCTCGGTAGGATGTATTATTAGAGTGAGTACTGCAGTTTTATTTTTGGTCCAGATAAATCACCTCCACTACTGCTCTGTGTGTATTTTAGACGGAGGTTTAAGTTGGTTTAAACACAGCTGGTGTCTGAAATGGATTTGTCTGCGACCCATCCGCTGTCTGAGAAACCACTTCAAGGTCTTTGAATCACAGTCTGACTGGCTTTATGTCTGCGGATGTACACACACACTTTCAGCAAGGCAGAATGAGCATTTAGGAGTGTGTGTGTGTGTGTTCATGACATGCATGACTACACCATATAACAAGATTTTAAGGCCAGTGAGGAGATATGGCTGTGTCAGGATATTTTCCGGTATTCTTTCCATTTTAGTATTTTCCCAGGTTGGCCTAGTAGCTCGGAGGCATCATTAGGACGTTTGACTCAGTGTAGCTGTGTCCCAGGGCACGGCGTGGTAGGTGGTATTACCAGACTGTGAGCTGCTGCTGTAGTTGGTTCTATTGTGGTGAACTGATGAACAGGTTGAGTCAGCCCTTCTGTGAAAACTGCTTGTCCTTTCTACATGACCTGAAACCCTCTGGGTGTGTACCTGGAACACACATGCACAAGCATGCAGCGCACACTTACCTCGTTAAAGACATCATCAGCTCCTACGCACTGATATTTTCATAATAAATATAGCTTTTGAGTATTAATTGTAATAATTGTAACATTAAAATAAGTATTACTTAGTTCTTCAAGGATTATTCAATAGAAAGAAAATTATTTGCCAACTATTTTGATAGTCAATTAATTGTTTCAGACATTTTTCAAGCAAAAATGTCAAACATTTGTGCTTCCAGCTTCTTAAACGTATGGATTGTCATTTAAATGGATGGTCATTTATAATAGTAAATTAAGAATATTTGGGCTTTTATTTGGACAAAAGAAGCAATTTGAAGATGGAACTTTGAGCTCTGGGAAATAGTAATGAGCATTTTTCACAATTTTTGGACATTTAATTGACTAAACTATTAATATTGAAACTAATCATCAGATTAATCAATAATGAAAATAATTGTTAGTTGCATCCCTTGTTTTTATTGTTAAATTAACACATCCTCCTGCTGCCTTGTCTCTGTGTAGGAGTATGATGAGTTGGTGGAGCAGCAGGTCAAACTGGAGGAGAAGCTGCAGGAGCTGGAGGCCAATCCACCCAGGTAACCAATCTGTTGTGAAGTTTCAGCATAATCTCACCTGCTTCTCCTCCTCTATAATATTTTTAACATCTCACTGTATGGTAACCAGTTGCAAGGAAAGAGGGTGTAGTGGCCAGAATGAAAGTGAGCTTGTTTTTATTTGTTCACCCACCTTTTCTTAACACTGAAGCATTATTTTGTTTAATTGTTCGACCTGTTTGATCACAATTTATTGTGAGGGGGAACTGTATACCTTGACAGTATATGTTATTACTGGACAATAGTCAAAATAAATCATAATAGATTTTTTTGTCTTAAGTAGCTCATTTTGTCATTAGAAATGTCCAAGCCTATATCTGATATTTTGGTTCTGTTTGGTGAAGGGTTGCTGTGCCCCTGGGCAAGCTAAAGTCACTACTATAGTCTATAAAATAAATAAGAAATACTGCAAATTTGTACTGAAATGTCTTTAAGCAGGGTAAATTAATTGTTGCTCCAGTATAGAAATGCTTTTCTCTGTTCCTGATAGCTTTTTTGGTGGCACAGCAGCCTTTAGTGTTGATAGGCTGACTCATGATTTGTAACCAGATCGTGTTCTTGGCTGGACATTAAGTGAGAACACAGACTACAGACAGAGAGAGGCTGCCGCATCAGAGCCAAAGTAGCTCATTTTTAAATTAAGTTATTGCCTGTTAAAAAAAAAATCTGATAATTGCAAAAGTGCTGAATGTTGGATCTGATAATTCAATAGGCCAATAATTGGTCAACCCTGATTGATAGAAACATTCCTAATTAAATAATTACCATTTCACTGAGATACTGTTGTTTTACACTTCTGAGCTCTCAGTGAAAACTAATACAGTCAAGTCTGAATTGGTTGGTTTCAGTTTCTACCAGGTGGAATGTTGAGGACTATTCACATCTTGGCAATGCCAAACATGTTTACATACGCATTGAGAAGTTTCTCAAATTTCTGTAATACTGTATATCCCTGATCGAACATAGCCATAAAGCTCTTGTTTGAATCTAGCTAGGAACAGAGGCAGCAGCCGGTAGTTGGTCTAGTTTGTATCGGCACATTAGCCTGTGATGTAACTGTTACTGTAGATCTTTGGAGGACTTCTTTTAATTGTTCTCATCAAGAACTATCCAGGCTGAGGATGTGCTTCATGTTAGTAAGTCCTGAGTGGTTATGAGAAGTAATTTCTTGTTGGAGTCCTGCAGCCCTTAGCAACACGTGTTTACTTGTGTGTATCCAGTGGCAATTTGCCTGTTTTTTCAATTTTCAGTTAATGTTGTGTTCACTTATGTGTTATTACTGAAGCGCCAGTTTGAGTTCAGCTCTTTGTGCATGAGTAAACCTGTCCCTCTGGTGTGTGAATAGCTGTCAGTATACATCACCATGTCTCTTTACTTCCCTTCTTTTCCCACAGTGATGTTTACCTGTCATCCAGGGATCGGCAAATCCTTGACTGGCACTTTGCCAACTTGGAGTTTGCCAATGCTACGCCCCTCTCCACCCTCTCTCTGAAGCATTGGGATCAGGTATATACATGCACCCAGTTTGACGTGTCAAAGCATTTTGCATGTGTAGTCCTAATAATGGTCTGGCATTGCAGAGACCCTCAGGCGTCTTAGAGTCCCATAAGTTATTGCTGTGAAATACTTAAGCTCTTCTGTTTCATCACATTAGGATGTTCATTGTGCTACTGGGATAACAGGTTATTAATGTATCCACAGGACGATGACTTTGAGTTCACTGGCAGCCACCTGACAGTAAGGAACGGTTACTCTTGTGTTCCTGTGGCGCTGGCTGAGGGCTTGGACATCAAACTAAACACAGCAGTGCGGCAGGTCCGATACACAGCCTCTGGTATGTGCACAGGACTGTTTCACTGCAGATTTCACAATGCAGTGTTCATATAAATATATCAGGGTGTCCGATAGTCATTCATCTGTTTGTTCTCCAGGCTGTGAGGTTATAGCAGTCAACACTCGCTCCACCACCCAGACCTTCATCTACAAATGTGACGCTGTGCTTTGCACGCTGCCTCTCGGTGTGTTGAAGCAGCAGCCTCCCGCTGTGCAGTTTGTTCCCCCACTTCCTGAGTGGAAGACGTCCGCCATACAGAGGATGGGCTTCGGCAACCTCAACAAGGTTGTACTTCTAAATAAGCATGTTTTTCCTATTACCTGCTTTTTTATCCATCTAGATTGTTTTGGTGAGAGTTGCAAAGTTTGGGAGATATCGGCTGTAGAGATATCTGCCGTCTCTCGAGTATAATGCCATGAGATAGCACTCGTCTGTGGGGCCTATAGTGCGAAAAACTAAACAGTAATGTTTTTTTGTTTTTTTTACAGAAATCCTGACCTGGTTGCTTAATCCACGGCCAGTTTCATGTAGGAACTACTTTCTTTAAGACGGAAAATTCTTACTAGTTCCTGCTTCTAGGAACTACTTTCTTTCCTAAAGAAAGAAGAAGTATTTCTGTGAAGAGGCATTACTGTTCAGTTTTTAAACCAGCCAGTTCACCAAACAACAGGGTCTCATTCTGATTTGTCTAGATTCTAGTGGTAAAACTGTTAAACTGCAAAAATATTCGACTTGGTCAAGATGGCCTTGAGTAGACTGACGTTTACGTGGGAAGCCATAGATTTTAACACTAAACCCTCTACAGGACAATGTGTGCTACTGTATGGCTGAATGATTTTGAAAAAATGTTGTGATACAATTGGCAACATTAGAGGAATGATCAATTTTGCATAATTATTAAATTTTCTCTTTAAAAAAAAATAGTAATATGATTATGGTGTTAATTTTGCAGGGATCTGTGCCAAAGAAAGGTACTTTTCTACATCTGTAGAATATGATATGTAGGCCGGGACATCTCTGCAGCACGACAATATTTAATTTAAAATAGTATATTGACACATATTTTTCCTTTAACAAATATTGCACCTCCTTTTGTGCAGACCAGTGCAAAATCCCCAGTCTTGAAATGAGTCATCGTGTTTACATCAGAGTTCAAGTCGGGTCTTAAATCATGTAGTGTGTTTCCGGCAGCGCTGAGGATTTGGTTCCTCAGGGGGACCTCCTGCTACTGCTAAAGCTGCAGTGTCCTTATGCTAAGAGCGTGACCTTCCAGTGGTGGGGGAGCCAAAAAACAATGAGTATTCATGATTTGATTGTGTGCCTTGCAGGTTCATATATTATTGTCCAAGTCAGCAGCATCCTGCATGAACAGGATCCCCTTCCTCCTTCCTGTTGTTTTTTGTCACAGATAAATCACAGTATATATTGGTAGCAAGCTCAGAAGACAAGGATTTCCCTGCTTTCTCTAAACTACTAAGGTGATATCTCTTTATCATCCAACATCTCAGCCCAGATGTAGGAGGGCGAGTGGGACTGAGAGGGTGGTTTTCTGTTTCCTAAGTACAGGAGGGGAGAGGCAGTCAGAGCCTGTTGGCGTGCAAATGAATGATGCTCTCTGCCTGTGTGTGAGTAATCTGATCAGAGTGCTCATTTTACGTCACTCCTGACCCACCAGCTCTCTGTTCCACTCTCTCCCTGTTTCTGTGCATCATCTGCAGCAGAGTAGTTTATCTCCTAATTCTGCTGCAGCACACAGAAGAATACTGCATTATTATGCAATCTCAGCTGCTACTGTTGCTCTACGTCCAGCAGAGGGCGCTCTGCCATTCACACATTCACAACTAATGTGCTGAGCCTGCAATGTACTTCACAGGCAGTTGAGCTTTTGGTTAAAATAAGCAATGTGATTGTTGTGTGACTGTTTTTTATTTTGTGCTCCTCCCTGTGTGAAGGTGGTGTTGTGTTTTGACCGCGTGTTCTGGGATCCCAGTGTCAACCTGTTCGGTCATGTCGGCTCCACTACAGCAAGTCGGGGCGAACTCTTCCTCTTCTGGAACCTCTACAAAGGTGACAAGAGATCCCTGTATAGTTTCACGCTCTGGTTGTAGATAATTTGATGCAATGATGTGGTATTGAGTTATATGTCTTGGTAGTATGTGCCATTTGTTTCTTTAATACATCCATGACAAATTGTGCCTTTGCTCTTTTCAGCTCCGATCCTACTCGCTCTGATGGCTGGTGAGGCCGCTGGCATCATGGAGAACATCAGTGATGACGTGATTGTTGGGCGCTGCCTGGCCATTCTCAAAGGAATATTTGGCAGCAGTGCTGTACCACAGGTACATGACTCTTGCAAGAGTTCAGATTTTTTTGAAGTGGAGTTGTATGAGGTATTTATCTATGGTCAGTGTATTACCTACAGTAGATGGTGGTCAGGGGGTTATTGTGTGACTTCAGTAAATCCAAACTAAACCTTTACGACACCAAAGTCACACAGTAACACAAACAGATTAACATATTGAGGCAGCAGTAGTCCAGCAACTCCTGTATCATGTGAGGTAAAATGACTGTTTTTGCTGAAGGAGTGTGGTTGTTTTGGAGAGAGTGATATTTGGTTTATACAACAATGTTTTTTGGTAGGCCTTTTTAGGAGGCTAAAATACATTTTGCTGCTGACCCTGTACCCTCTCCTGCTTCTCTAAACAGCAGGCGTGCTGACCACCATCTCCTGTAGCTAATACACTGACTAGATAAGCACCTCATACAACCCCAGTTCAAAAAAATCACACACCATTATTCCTCTCAAACACAATAGCCACACAATTTGACATAGTTGGCAGTTTTGTTCAGATACAACTTCATTATATTTGTTGTTTACAGAAAACTAGTGGTGGGTTTTATTTTTTAAGCTCCATCATTAGTGTTCTCTCTGGTTTTTCCACTACTTTAAGTGGAATGTCAAATTCGTTCCTGAATCGACCCCCACAACCAGCACAACTTTACACAGCGAGCACATGTGAAAGGCACTCATAAGTGGAGTCGTATCCAAACCACTCGTCATTATAAATCATTTGCTTATGGTTTCAAATGGGATAAAATCATATGCATGGAGGCCAGCGTTTGGAACTGTTTGCCATCCAGCTGTTTACAGGTCCCTCCAATGTCATCATGGAAACTCCTCAAAAAAGCATGTGTTGTTGTTTGTTGTCATGGCAGCCAAAGGAAACTGTGGTCACTCGATGGCGTGCAGACCCCTGGGCGCGGGGCTCCTACTCGTATGTTGCAGCAGGTTCTTCGGGTAACGACTATGACCTCATGGCCCAACCTATCACACCTGGACCTGCTATACCAGGAGCGTCACAGGTAACCACACAAATACTAAAGAATCCTGAGTGTGTGTTCGGGTGAGAATGTGACTTTATAAGTGTGTATGTATGTGTGTATGTATGTATGTGTGTGTGTGTCTGTGTGAGAAAGCGAGGGAGAGAAGGCATCCCAGCCTGACCACAATATTTAACCAAACCAAAGCAGAGCAGTTTATTCCCCACACAGATGTTTTTTTGGCTGTTTTGATGTCGGCGTGCTGATTGATGTGAACAAGTCATATTTATGCGTTGCCTGATGACTTCTGGCAGTTAACTACCACACTTTTTCCTCACTCATCAATCCCCTATTTTCTTTTAATGCCTCCTTATGTGGGGACAATCCAGCAACGGTCTGACTTTTTTTTTTCTTTCCCTTTTCCCCTCAGCCGGTCCCTCGTCTCTTCTTCTCTGGGGAGCACACGATCAGAAATTACCCTGCTACAGTGCATGGCGCCCTGCTCAGTGGGCTCCGTGAGGCCGGACGCATCGCAGATCAGTTCCTGGGTGCCATGTACACACTTCCCCGTCAGGCCACTCCCACGGCTGCCAGCAATCCTCAGCAGGCTCAGCCCACCCCCAGCGTCTGAAATAGCCTCTCCTAGTTGCTGCCAACTCTGGACTATCAGACAAACTACAACATTTTTTGAGAAAATCAAAAGTTTACCCACAAGCTGTTGACATTTCTGTATGTGAGAGATCTTGGAAAGACACACCTTTATTCAAGTAATGACACTTGGAGGATTTATTTTCTGCCTTTACATATGATGTGAAATTGAGATTCCTGAACTTAAGTGTTTCAGTTTCTCAGACTTTTATTTTCCAGAAAAACATGGAGACGGATGTAAACTACTACAAAGACTGGGTGAAAGAATGTCTTAAAAACAAAAGCATGGCATTACGTTTGGTACTGGGAGTGATTCAGTGTTTTCAATTCCATGTGGAGCATGTTTGCAAATATCCCGACATCTATTTATGTGCCCTTGTCTAAATACTAAATGTATACACAGCCTAGAAGCAGCTAACATATAATACAGATGACCAACTCAGTAGCACAGTCTCAGTCCACTAAAACTGTTCTGCTTATCTAAGCAAAAGACATTTCCTTCTGGTGTCATTCCAGAGGCCTTGTCTCAGTTGTCTTAAAACTGTGTACTGTAGCTGTTATGCCTCCTAAATTTACTTTCTATCATTTAGGCTGCAGAGCGTAGTGAAAATAGTTTGTATTAAAAGCTAAAGGAATGACGGATATGTTGAAAGAATTGTTAATGTTTCTGTTTGCATAGCAGTTTTAAGTATTTTATTATGGTTGTCATCACATACTTTTTTATATTGTCAGTTGTTTTGTTATTAAAAGAAGACAAATAGCATCTTGAAATCTGAGTTTTTCTTAACAGTGAGACAATGTTGAAGATATGCAAACTAATTTTTCAGATGTTTAACAGCATAAGGAGTCAAATAAGGCTCATTAATACAACTCCAATTCCAAAAAAGTTGGGATGTTGTGTATTCAGTTGAGTATAGTACAAAGACAAGGTATTAATGGTCAAACTTATTAACTTTATTGATTTTTTTTTTTTGTAAATATACACTCATTCTGAATTTGATGTCTGCAACATGTTTCAAAAAGGTTTGGACAATTAAAAAAAAAAGGGAAAGTTGTATAATCCCCTTGAAACTCCCTTTTGGAACATTCAAAAGGTAAACAGTTAAATTAGTAATGTGACAGTGTGAGCATCTTTGAAATCCATCATACCATTATAAGATTCCAAGAATCTGGAGAAATTTCTGCACCTAAGGGGCAATGCTGAAAGCCAACATTGAATGCCTGTGAGGTTTTGCAGCAACATATGCCGCCATCCAGAAAACATCATCTTATAGGGATGTCTGCTTATTTCAGCAAAACAATGCCAAGACACATTGAGCGTGTACTGCGGCAGCATGGCTTCGAAATAAATGAGTTTGAGTATTACAATGGCCTGCCTGCAGTCCAGACCTGTCTTCAGAAAGCAGAGGTCCTGGATTGTTGAGCACCTGAAGTCGTATGTCAAGCAAGAATGAGGAAGAATTTCACTTTCAAAACTTCCTCAGTTGGTGTCTACAGTTCCCAAATGTGTTGCAGGCATCAAATTCAGAATGAGTGCATCTTTGCAAAAAAGAAAAATCAGTTTGAACATTAAATATATCGTCTTTGTACTGTATTCAATAAAATGTAGGTCATAAAGGATTTGCACATCATTGCATTCTGTTTTTATTCAAATTGTACACAGCGTCCCAACTTTTTTGGAGTTGGGGCTGTACACCCATGTACAAGCGTAACATGGCTGCTTCTGCTTTGACCCTCTAGTGACCCTCGTTCATTGCAGGTCTGGCTGCTTCCCATGGTCTGTGGTCCTGCATGTGTGTGTATGTCTGTGTGAGAGGGAGAGACGAGGGTCCCTGGCAGCCGCTCCACATAGTGGGGGATCTGATGAATGAGGGGGGGAGATTAAAATGGTCAACCATGAGCTATGAGCTTTTTCTGTGGAGTTGTATTTCAGGGCTCTGTGCCCCTCTGTTTCCATGCACTCTTGAGCGTCACAGGCCTTGTTTTCCCCCAGAGATGCGGTTATTATTATCGTGACCAAAGGAGATGTTTGATGTAACAACAGTAATTTGAGCTGGGGTTTTGGACAGCAGTACCCGGGTATTTTCACCTCCCTGGTAAACCATAGGCTCGGAGCAGTGTGTAACTGTTGACTGGTGAGGTTATTTTTCATAATAGCCTCAAGCCCACATCAACTGATTACTTGATAGAGAGACAGAGACACAGAAAGTCAAATAACTAGTTATAAAAATCCTTTGGATGAGAGACCACAGCGTGTCTGAGCACATCTGATGTGATTCGTAGGTGTGGGGTGGAATGTACACTTACACAGGCACAAACACCTCCCACATGCTGCTTTGTGTATTTTGAACATCATCCATAATTATCAAGAATGTGATAAATCCAGAAATTACATAATCATTGTACAGTTGTTACATTATTTTTATCTACTAGCATAGGTCAATTGTTTTGTGATGGATTCCCATGAAACTATGCAATATAAATTTCCCCAGAGGATGAATCCTGCTGCCTTCGGTGATCCCCTGAGTTTTTCACGTGCCCCTCAGGATGAATTGTTATAACTCTGATGATCCCTAAACCTTCCATCTAACATCATAATCAGGTCCAAATCTCACTTTATCCAATACTTTGACCTGCAAACCTCATGACATTCCCATCAGCCTCAGCTGTACTTTGCATTTACTGCCAGTTAGCAAATGTTAGCATGCTAACACACGAAACTATGATTGTGAACATGGTAAACAACATACCTGTTAAACATCAGTATTTTAGTGTTTATAGCTCAAAGCACAAGTACAGCCTCATAGTTGCCAGCATTGCTGTGGACAGAACCATCTATGTTCCCAGGGTCCTATGTTCTGTGCTAACCCCCAACCCATTATGGGCTATATAGAGCTGGTGAACATAAAACCCTGGAAACAGGACCTTGGAAACTTGAGACCCTGAGGACATAGAACCCTGGGAACATAGAACCCAGGAAACATAGGACCCCAGGAACATATAACCCTGGGAACATGTGACCCTAAAAATAATGGAACTTGACAACTTATAGAACACTGGTAATATGTGATAATAGGACCTTGAGAACTTAGGAGCTTGGCAATATAGGAACCTTTGCACATATGGAACACATGAGCCTGGGGGACATAGGGCCATGGGAACATAGACCTCTGGGAACAAAGGATCTTGGGACTTAGGACCATAGGACCATAGACCTCTGGGAACATATGACATTTGGGAACATAGAACCCTTGGAATATTGGGCCTTGGGAACTTAGGATTCTAGGAACATAAGACCTTGGGATCTTAGGACCCTGGGAACATAGGATTTTGGGAATATGGGACCCTGAAAACATAGAACCCTGGCAACATAGGACCTTGTGAACTTAGGACACTGTTAACACTGAGGCTCTGAGAACATGGAGCCCTGGGAAATGGAAATGGAATTGGATATGTCAATGTTTATCTCTTTTCGAAATGACATAAACTCCCATATAACATGCTGGCTACATATCAAGCTAGTATTACTTCTAAATTTATTCAATGCTGCAGGCTCAACCTCTGCAGTGACGCTTTGGATGTACTCACACTATCGATCCCCCTCAGTCTTTCCTGTAACACCTGTTGTGTGAAGCCTCTTTTCTCACTCCTCCATCTTCCTCCTCCTACACTCCGCCTGGAGTGCAACTGAGTCATTTCCATGGTTGACTTCACAGCACTAATTCAGGTCAGGCATCAGCGCTGAGGCTCAGGAGTACCAGGGTCCAAACAGGCACCACTGTGTTAGGGTAGCACCTCCCTGCATCTGAACTTAGGACAGATTAAACCACACAAGCAGGAGACAGTGTTAACCCCTGACTCTCAACCACTTTGACTCATGACACCCCACAAACAAACCAATGCCTGCTCCTGATGCTTTATTGTAGCACTGAATGGTGACTTTAGATGGTAAATGATGATTTTCACTTTTCTGGTGCCTCTTTACTCGATTTAAATGTGAAAGAAGCCTGGAAACTGTAAGCATGTGTGATTCACAATAGGGCTTTTCACAGCAGACATTTTAACTCATCACAGTAGGTAAAAGCACAGCTGTTACTGATAACAACTGCTTTGTTCTATTCAAGCATGTACGAGATCAAGACCCTGAAACTCAGGCAGCTGACTGGAATTTGAGTATTTTGCTTTTCATACTGTGACATATCAAAACGTCTTTTCTGAAAAAGGCCTCTGCGATCAATACTGTCTTTTAAATGAAAAAAAAATCACACTGTATATATGTACATATGTGGTGGAAGTAACTAAGAACATACTCTCAGATAGGATACTGTATTGTATAATTTTGATGTGCTTACTTCACTTGAGTATTTTCATTTGGTGCTACTTTATACTTCTACCACTACATTTATTCTTTATTTAGATCCCCATTAGCTGCCACGAAGATAACAACTGCTCTTCCTGGACTCTACATACAACAAAACATAACGTATAAAATAAGGCCTACATGTCAAAGGCATCAGCATGTACACGTACTGTATGTTCCAGACAAGCAAAAGTCAGCTAAAAACACATCTCAACAAATTGTATCCCATCATAGTTGTTCAGGTTGGTTATTAACGTTGAGGTTATTGTTAATGTGTTTTTATTAGTAGTAGTAGGTTTTAGTATTTTTTTTCTCCACATTGTGATAAGCACACTGCATCTGTTCTGGGTTTAGATTTTCATGGGGACATTTGCATTTTACTTACATGCATGTTACAACTAATTACTGAGTTAAATATAACTAAAATCTATATAAAATTGTTAAAAACAGCTCCATCTCAATCAACCACACTCAAATATTACTGAAAACATTACACAATATATCTTTCACAGAGGCCTTTTTTCCAGACAAGTACTTTTATTTGGAAACTAAGTACATTTTGCTGCTAATACTAATGTATTTATAATTTGTTTTCTGACCAAATGACTTTCATTTAGAATGGGAAAATTTTTACAATGTGTGATCTGAACACTTCTTCCCCCACTGAAATGAAATAACACACATTGCAACTCCCTACAATCATCTTGTCACCCAATGAAGCATAGGTTTTTGGGGGTAAGTGCACTTCAAAACACTTGCAGAAATTAAATCTTTTTTCTATTCCAAATAAGGGTGGCAAAATTAAGCAAAAAAGTTGAAAGTGCATGGGTTAACAAGAAGAAGTGAAACCCAAATTTAGCCGGTTAATTTGATTTTGGATTAAGGGAAATTCTTTCACCTTGTTGGCAGGGTATTTCATCTGTGTTGAAGGAGTATTGTTTCAGAAATTCAGTTGTCTAAATCTATGTTTATATAGCTGTATATAAAGATTTGTAGGATATCAATAGCTTTTCAAATCAAATCAAAATGTTCCCCACTAACAGTATGACTCAGTAGACCAGAATACAATGCAGTTGAGCACCAGGAGTCACTTATTCTCAACCAGAGCAGTTCGATCACTCTCTCCAACCCACCCAGGCGCAGAGGACGCCCACCCACCCTAGGGCCTGTTTCTACTCGGGGTTTCTGCCTCTGAAAATGAACTTTCCACCATTGTCCCTTGGGGTTTGCACTTAGTGGGAATTGTTGGGCCTCTGTAAAAAATATTATCAAGAGTACAGCTAGATCTGCTCTGTATGAAAAGTTCCCTAAAATAACTTTTATTAAATAAATTGACTTGACTTCTCCATCTACACATAAAGGCCTCACAGCTGAATTCAACACATTCAGGCTTGTTCCATGGAAATGTAAGAAAATACCAGGCAGTTTGAGGTTAATTGGATGAAATGAAAAAGTTTCACCAGAAAAACTCTCCTGGGATGCACTGAGCATTACTGCGGGATAATAAAATACCTGATGTTGAGAGGTTGGTTATTTTCACATGATTTATCAGACTAGATTGTGAAGATTATATGATTAGTTAACCCACAGTTACAGGAGCAGGAGCGCTGGCTTTCAACAAAGTGAGGCGTAGCTGTTTAAGACAAAGTTGTGTGTGTGCTGACTTTGCATTCCACAACAGCTTGTGGTTTTCTTCTTTGTACCTGACCAATTTGCCTCATTTGTCTGCCTGCTTATTTTGCATACCGTAAACTGCTCCGTTCAAACCAGCAGATTGGACACACACGCACGCAGGGGGTGCACCGCTATGAAATCAAAACTTGCTGAGCTTGTTCAGCAAAAAAGCATTAAAAGAGATTAACATACATGGTTGAGTTTTACACACCATCAGCAATGCGCACACACACACTGACATGCAGACGTGTTACAAACAGGTTGGTTTTTATTTTTATTGGAATACATATGGTTTGCTGTACAGTTGGCAGCTTCAAGAGACCTACATGCAGAGTGCGCCAGCCACAGTAAGGTTAAAACATGCACAATGTATTAAGTCTAAAACAGGAAAAAAACACAGCCTCCCCGCTCACTCCACCTGGTTTTGCTGACACACTTGAGAAGCAATAATAAATCATAAAAACCCTTTTGATCTGATTTCATTACACAGTTTTGTGTTTGACACCTCTGTCTGTCAGTCTCCTTCTTCTGCACACAAAATGAACTTATAAACACTCAGCAATAAAAAACAAAACAGTTGATTGTACAGGCCTGAAATTCTTGTATCTGTGCATGTATGTGTAAGAGAGATGAGATCCAGCTATATGTTCTTTTTTAAATTCCTATTGGGTTATTTGTGTGCGTTTACAGTATATATACACGTGTTTTCTGGGGCCTGCACGCTTCTTTCTTTGGCAGCACTTACAAACATACAGCACAGAAGATGTACAAACCCTGAATTTATGAGCGAGGGAGCAGCAAAGTGGCAGCGGCGCTGAATGGTCCCCGATAAAAACGGGACGACACATGGTGAACCACTCAGTGCCGCAGACCTGCTCAGCTCTGATAAAATGCACATCGCTCTCATTCTTCAATGACTATGACACAACCCCGTCTTCTCTTTCTCATTCTCTCTGATCCACGGTGTGCCATCATGTCTCCAGGTTGTGAGAAATGTCTTGCATCAAAATAACAAACACACAATACAGGAAGAAGTACTCTCCAGGAGTGTAATAACAATGAGGAAGATACATTATCTTGCAAAAAATATCATTCTTAAAATCAAGATGGACAAATACTTAATATATTTCAATAATAAGGCCCACTTTACAAAATTACAAGATTTTCCTTAAATAAAATCTATCCGATATAGCTTCCAAAATAAGACATCTTTTGTTTAACAAAGAAATAAAAACATACATAAGCAGAAAACAAAAAAGAAGAAAACCCTCAAATTGATTATTTCCCCTTAATTTCAGTATTTTAGAGACAGGGTGTCCATTTGGGGAAACGTTGGCACTGTCTCTATCTGTAAACTGGAAATACTGTGGAATGATTTTGGCACAATGTTAGAAGGCTGAGATGCAGGCGTACTGTAACAGGGTGCCATACCTCAAAACATATGTTCAAAAATGATTCATTCACTGAGCGCACGCCAATTTCCTTTCCTTTAACTGGTGAGATGATTCTTAAATACTCTAATTTGGCTGGTGCAAAAACACATTTAACATATCTGACTGGGGTACATTCAGCAAACAGCTACTGAAACAGAGTTTAAGTACAATTCTGGGACACAAAAGAGGAAACTTTTTGACAAAGGAGGAATAAGGGGGCATTAGTCGTTTGAGGTCTTAAAGTTAAGTGCTGGTTAAGTGCAGATTACAGCCTACGCCACCCAATGACACCATGACCCTGGCTTCACAATGGAGGCCTTTGAGGACAAGGGCCTGCTCGCTGCCCGAGAGCCATTTCTGCCCCACCATACCAATCTTCACTAAGTACATTCTAGTCTACTTTATAAAAAGGAAAAAACAATGACTTGTAAATAACGGATGTTTATACATACACCAGCAGAGCTTAAGAGGATTTCTGTTAACTCTTTCATTGGTATTTAAGCAGGAAAGCGGAAGCAGCCTCTTTTTTCTCCACTCCTGAACCACATCTTGTCCTTAGAGGAATTTTCAATCATATCTCTCACAGCCATGTCCTAAATATTCTGCTCCAGCAGCAGCAGCAGCTATAATACCCATTCTCCAATTTAACAAATGTTCTGCAAAACCACCATCATTCAGGGAGGAGTGGAAGTGACAAAAACCCTGTAAGACCCCCAGCTGGTTTTTCATGACGCCACAAAAGCCATACAAGTCATGAAACCTGTAAAGTCTTCACTTGAGACCCAGATGACCAGTCAGTACATTCCACCATGTCAACACTATACAGGCTCTCGCCACTGGAAGCAATGCATAAGACCTATAACATGTGGGTTAGTGGGCATGTAGCCCAAAGACACATATAAATAGAACCTTCAAATGGAGTCGTATTACAGAAACTTCCTTTCGTTAACTTATATTAAGATAGGAAGAGTCTAACATGGGAGTTTTCCAAATTTGGTATTATAGAAGCATATCCCAACAAGTTTTAGGAATCCTATCTTACTTCACCATACCTTATCTAAGGAACTGATAAACACTAAATCTGACATCACTTATTAACTTTATTAAACAGAATGGGCTAAGATAGCACAATCTCCGTAGTATCCAGAATCTATAATGTAAATAAAAGAGCAGTTATAGGGGTTAAGCAAGACAGATAAAACTACTGTTAGCTACTCTTGGCAAACACAACCATTAGCTATAACAAACAATACCTTTAGCCATAGGCATATATACATAGATGCCGCATTGGCCTTTGGACCAACGTCTACATCAACATCGTCACCATATCGGACAGGACAAGACTGACCTGTGAACAAATCAATGTAAACGGGGGAGCTGGTTATTTTCTGGATAAAAAGCACGATAGTGTTTATTTCTCAACTAGTTTCAATGAGTCATGTTATATTCAAGGGTTTATGTAGATCAGGACACCTTGAAAACATGCAGGTCCCTCATTTGCATGGATTTGCTCACAGGTAAGTATTGCCCTGGCCAATATGGCTGCAACACTGATGTTAGCAGCAGTCAGCGGGGTGTCTATGAATAAGATGTCTGTGACTTCAGCTATGTTAGCAGACACTACTTTAAGATACTGTTAGCTCACACTACTGTTAGCAAACACTACTGTGAACTACTGTTAGTGAATACCACCATTAGCTACTGTTATCTAGTTAGTAAGTTAGGTACTACTATAGGTGGAATAGTGAAATTAAGGCCAGCATAATGATTAACCTAAAATTAGGAAAATTTATTTGAGATTTTGGGAAATTAGGATGCTTGTGTAATACACATTTCCTACCTCCAGTTATAGGAGCAGTGACTTAGGAACTGTTCATCTGTAGAGACTAACCCTTTCCTGAATCAGGTCCAAACTCAAATTACCATGGTTACCAAACAGTTAAGATAGGATCTGCAAGTTAAGTTTCTGTAGTATGGCTCCAGATGACCAGTACCTTCCACCATGCCAAAACTACAGGCTCCCACCACTGGAAGACGTGGATAAGACCTCTAACATGTGAGTAGTGGGCATGTAGCTCAAAACACGCGTAGATAAGCCTCAACAGGTCTTCAACCTGGCACACAGAGTCCAGCTAGGTTTCAATGGACGGAGTGAACATACAGTTGGGTGTAAGTGTACTTTGGGGCCTTGTAAGGACGAAAGGTAGCATGCATAGCTGAGGATGCAGTTTCAGCTTTGCCCTTTAAGAAGCCCTGCTTTCTTTGAAGCTGGTCTCCAGGAGGGAAACCCTCAAACGTGTCATAAAACCTAGAGTTTCCGACAGCTGGACTCCCCCCCTACCCCCGACTCAAATTCTTACAACAGGGTAAGAGAAAGTGAAAGAGAATTGAATGATAGAAGTTGCACAATATAGTTGTGGCAAGGACGGGTGAAGCTGTAGGATTGTCTGCATATGTATTGGCCGGAGGGAAACAGGTGAAAGAATATGTTTCTGGGGGCAGTAAGGCAGGATACGGGTTGAGGAGGTGTCTTGCATCACCATGTTGCTATATACAGTAATCCAGACCCACAGTGATGTCAGCCTCGACTATTAAAAAACAATCTCCGGCCATGCATGCCAACACACGTGCACATTTGTCATTCAGCACCTTCTTACTCAGGGATCGGCAGCAGCTTACAACACACCAGTTCACATGTCGAGCTTTAAAACGGGAGCCCTCACCGACATATTAATAACAACACACACCGATGGACAACCACACCACGTGTATCTCTGGCAGCATGAGCGCAGGCAAAACTGGACACTCGATATCCTTGTCTGTTTTAATTATCCCTAAAGTGGACATCGCCACTGCCAAGCTGTCCGTCTTCCTCCCTCCTTTATTTAGAAGCCCTGAGTCAAGACGTAAAGACAGGATTAGATGCAGCCCTGACCTCTGACCTTTTAGCTGTCCAGGGAGCTGCCCATCACTGTCTGGTGACAGGCCTCTGGCCTTCAAGAAAACAACTCTCTGAACCAACAACACATATCACCACTCTTTAGGACTCAGCTTTCCCTTTAGGAAATGAGATTCCAAGGAAGATGCAGAGAAACAGGAAGAAGGAGGACGAGAGGAACGTGGGAGAGAGGGACTTCTGACTTCTCTAAAATACTAAAAGGAAAATTGGAATCGGTTGAAAAGATGGCATTCCCTCTTGTTAGATGAGAAGAGTGGTAGTAGAAACAGCAACAGACAAAACACACAAAGACTATATGATCAAGTCTTGGCTCTGAGAAGTACGTCTGGTCTGGTTTTGCTCTATCATAAAGCCGGCAGTGGCCATGAAAAGGCCACATGGCAATCCTTTCCGAGGCTGCTCTGCACCCTGTGACTCTGACAGACAAATCCAAAGGACATAGCTTTTTGGGCGGTGCGGTCTATATTCTTTAAAAGGATACTTTGAAGTTAGGTTAGAAAAAAAATAGCTTTTTCTCAGGGAACCTTGTTTTGACATCCCTCAGGGAGGAGTTCCCTCGGAGAACCTCTTTTTACGCTTAAACCAAAATACTTTTACAACGTTCCATACAACAATCCTCTGAATGTAAAAAATATACAGTTAAAAAAAGAACCCCACAATTAGTATTGCATGTAATATCTGCACAAGTCTGAATTTGTTGGAACAATCTACCTCTACCACTTTATCTCAAGGCACAGATGAACGTACTGTATATGTTTCTAACAAAGGGTAAAACTAATGGAAATGAACATTCTGAAGGTAAACAAACATTTTAGTTTGGACAGTCATCACCTCTGACCTGCACATACAGCATGACGACTGATGTAGTTACAGACATTGCATGAGGGGGACAGTTTATTGGTTGCATATAATCTCCTGCTTGCATAAACAGTAAAGTGACAAAGCGGCAACAGACTGGGCTCCTGCCACCGGGCAGACCTCTTCACAATAAAAGAACCTGTATACACATATGGAGACTAATAAATATTACAGCTAGATGGCGGCTGGTAGAATACAGAAACAGACTGAAACAGGCCATCCCCCAGCAGGGTCTGACTCGACGCAGCATTGAAATCCATAACAGCAGAGGAACCAGACGGAGACTGGGCTTAAAAAGTCCTTCAAGTTCTTCAACAGATCCCACGTGTCCCAAGTCATCACAGTTATGGTTACATGACAAAGAATGCAGTGGTGTTGGATCGGTGCATCAAGCCATCAAGCAATTTGTCATTCTCAGCTGCATTCAATAGCAACATTCATAGATTTTGTTGTGGGATCAAAGTTGAACTGCAATGAATCGCATGTTTCAGATCTTAAATCCAGCAGGAGCCTGTCGAAAGACTCAAACGTTAAAGAAAAGTTTGACAATGTCACTGAGGTTTCTGTCATAGATATGCACCATTTACCTACATGAAAATATTTTATTACTGGCCACTACTAGAAATCGGTTTCTATGGCACCCCCATTGCTGCAGTGGCCCCCGCCAATGAGAGATTGCTCCAACATACCAACCATAAGTTGATATTCTATGATGTAACAAAATAATACACCTCTATAGAAATAAGAAATGGAGATAAGCTGGGACGATTCGCACGGCGAACCCAGTCACACACACAAGCTGGACTTTCAGTTCCTTGTGGGTAGAAGTCTTGTGTCTTCCTATGACTGGCTGGCGTGTACACAGTATTTACAGCAGCACTGAAAACATGTCCGTCCTGCCAGGCCAGGTTTGCTGGTAATCCAAAGTCCAATGTTCAGTTAAAACTCCATTTTGCTATGGCTCTCTCTCAAAATACATGAATGAGGACAATTTCAACAGCTGTAAGACAAAGCACCATGGAAATTGTAGCATGGTTTGAGGTTATAAACAATGCCCCCCCAATTATTCCTTTTTCTCTACATGTGCATTGCATTTCATTGCGTGCAAACTACGATTTTTTGTCTTGACATGGTTGAGCAGAAAGGGAAAAGGATAATGCAGAACAGGAAGCGAATTACAAAGAGTCAAAATAAGTGGTGAAAATGGTAAAAAGCATAAATAAGGTCCCGGTCTGTCAGAATATGTGTGTGTGCGTGTGTGCTCCTTAAAATGCAGCAAACCAGCAATCCTTTAAGCAGAGTGCATGCTGAGTCACAATCTTTTAAGTGCTCTTCAGTTATTACTTAGAAACATGCAAATGTTTGCTCAACATTGAAGATCCCAAATTAAATCCAGTTTGAGGCTGCATGCCGGAACGTGGTGACACGGGTTAAAAATAAACCAAAACTTTAAAATGGGCATGTGTTTTCTGGTTGTTTGTATGGTTTTGCTTACACGTGTGTGAGAAAATCAGAAAAAAGCACATATGGAGTGAAAGCAAAGAGGAGAAGAGTTCAGAAAGAAAAAGTGAATATCATGGTTTGAGTCAAAGCAAAGATGGTAATTCGCTTCCTGTTTTTGGTCACATTTAAGGTAAAGATCCTTTAGTTTGTGAAGAAGTCTGCATGATGATCCAGCGCAATGAGATGAAGATGCGTCTTAAACATTGTACTGCTGTTGGTTGAAGATTGGGTTGTTTGTTCAGTGATGAAGAATGGTTGAAATTCAACATTTCCAGCTTCACCAAGGTGACTGTAATGGTCCACTGAGAAAGGTATTCTCAACGTTTTTGAGTCCTTCTTCCTCTCTTTAAACCCTCTCTGGCACGCAGGAAAATCTCCAGCCGTCCCCAGCATGCCAGCCTCTCCCTTGTCAAGTTTTCGGGATTACACTATAATACATCCAACACAAGAAGCAGAAGAGGATACATGGGGCTGGTGAGGCGACCTCCAAGACACTGTACAGGCGCTGTCTTTCCATTTATGCCTCTTTTGGGACAGAGAAAGTTCCGGATAGGAAGAGCCGTTCACATCTCAGCGTACACTCAGGGTCAGAGTTAAGGATGTCTGCGGTTTGTTGTTCTATATGGCTGCAACTGCTGTTTTTCTTTTCTTTGCTTGCTATAAAAGCTGTAGATGTTGACTTTTGGAGACGGTGCAGCCACTAGTTGATGGGAGACTGATGTTTGGCCCTCCTTGTGCCATTGAGAGATTAATGGAGTGCTGTTAAGAAAAAATGAAGAGAAAGATCTTACTTAATCCTTCATTTTTAACACAACATTCATCTTCTTTAGAAACATGATTGGTCCTAATTTCCAAATAATTTCCAAGAAAGTTTTCCAGAAGGAACAAAGTAATTTGGTACTAATTATAGTGAAAATTGATGTTCATTTGGTACATGTCCAATTAAAATTATTACAATTCATTTCCAGCAAACATCTGAGTCTTTTAGTCAGTACACAGCAGGTCAGCTGAACATGTAAAAATGTAAAATTTGTTGGTATGCAAGTCAACACGTACGAAGACGAATGGAAGTAAGAAATAAAGGCCATTGTGGCGTCTATTATCAGGAATTAATAGGACAACTGGCAGGCCTCCGGTGAGTCGATAAATGGTCATAAATTAAATATAAATTAATGATTATGGACACCTTAAAAGTCATTATCCAGCTTATACCATGGCCATTTGCCAAAAAAACAACAACAACAGACTATTAATTTATATGTTCATGCATTATGCAATTGAAATTAAAGGCTCTTTACAATATCCATTCCCCTGGTAACACCTGAGGGTTTGACTAATATCTGGAACAATCATTACCATCCAATAAGGTTCTTATGCAAATCTTAGCTACAACTTGGCAAGATTTAAAGTCAGTAACTCTAAATAACAAATGAACAAAATAATAAATTAATATTTACTTGTGTTTGGAGCTTTTCTTTCAAGAAAATCCTAAATTTCTCCAAATTAGTGCTAAATTAAATAATTCTTTGTTTAATGTCTCTTAGGGACTGACATCACTGAAAGCTGCTTCCTGGCTCTCATTCTGTGCTGCTGGTCTCTAGAACCATCTGGCAGCCCCCAGAAATTATCTTGCAACCCCAGGGTTGAGAACCACTGTTGTATAGTCCAGTTCATCCAGAACTGCCTTGCACAAGGACGCCTCGGTTGAGTGGATGCAAACTATTACAGGCAGTGAACCTGCCGCGTCCCACTTAGGGTCCCTCTACTTAATGAACGTAATTAATGAATATTTACTTTAGTTTAAATGGAGCTTTTCTTTCAAAAGATTCCAAATTTCCTCTTATTACTGCTGAATTACATAGTTCTTTTTATGAGACTGCTGAGGGATCATGAAAATATTTGAATTACAGACAACAACTACAGAACAGTTCACCTGGAACTGCCTCAAAGAAGGACGCCTCAGCAGGGTGGATGTAAACTGTTACATACAGTGAACCTGGGATTACCCACTGGGGGTCCCTCTACTCATTAAACCACCATATTTCTGCCATCATGATGGATGTCCTAAACCCAATGCTGTCAGTGTCAGGTCAGCTTAATACTGAAAATTTGATTTGAAACCCCCTTAAGAGATCTGACATGATTGCAACAGGGGCAATTAACATCAGCTTCCTTTAATTAAAAATTCAGAGTCAGAGGAGACGAGACAAGATCCTGCCCTCTCCTACCTGTCTTTTTGCTGCTCAGACCCAGTTGATCTAATGATGTTCAGACTGGCGATGACTCCACAGTCTGCTCCCCGCTCCGCTCCTCCCCTCGGCTCTGGCCCCCGACCCTTGACCCCGACTGGACCACAGGTCCCCTCTGGAGGAGGCCCCTGCTGTCTTGGACGCCCGGTCATAAGAGCTCCCCAGGTAGTGAGACTCACTGCTGGGTAGCTGCCGCCTCCAGGAGGCTGGGCTGTGGCTCGGGTTTGGACTGGGCTCTGCGCTATCAGCAGCCTGGAAGGGTCAGACATTTAGATAAAGAAAGATTATTGTTAACAGTCTGAATTAGAGTTGTCACAATACCAGAATTTTAAACTTAGATACAAAATTAGTAGAAAAACATTATCCTCAATACCAGGTGCAGATTTAGTCATTTAGGGGCCTAAGCCAAACACAGGCTCCCGCAACCCTTGTTCTTCTCCTTGTTCAATGCTTGAATAAATAATCCATAAAAATAAACTTTTATTCATGGTGGCGTACAGCGGATGAATTGACAAGTCTCACTGGTGGTACGGCAGTGGATACATCTGTATTTCTTGCCAGACAGCAGCATGGTGAACAGGCTGTGGCTGGGGTAGGTACTGTCTTTTAAAAAGGAGTATCTGTACTCCTTTTTTCAGCACCGCTGCAGTAGATTTGCTTAATTCTTCAGCCTGTACACCAGGCGTGGGATGTGTGAAGTGTGCGCCCACACAGGGCCTCATGCCTGACACAAACAGGATGAAAATCAAAAGTGAATACACTCCAGCTCTGCAGCATGCATAATGGACTACTTTATTGCGATAGTGGACCTTCCTAACTGGACGTGATGTGAGCAAAAGAGCGAACAAACAGCTGATTCCTTCGTGTTTCTTTTTTTTTCAATAAGAATGTCCTAATCTGCTCCGTGTGTCAGTGACCAGGCTGAGTGACGTGTCGCTTGTTTGAAAAAACACTCGCTCTGGTTCTAACTTAATGATGTTTCGAGCGCTTGCTTCATCTCCAAAATATTTTAGCTGGTTTATACTGTACTACACACATATTTTTCTGGTCAATGCTGACATCCTTGAAATTTCCATTTCCAGACATCAAAGCAGTCAACAGGGAGGACGAGGGACTAAGTAAGAAGGTTGAGAAGAGGCACCTTTCACATGATCCACAGCAACCTATTTATGGGAATATCCCCAAAAAGGGCGGGGTTTGGAGGGAAAACAGGGAGCTGTAGAGAGTTACAAGAAAGCCAACTGTCATCCAACTATATTAAAACAAGGCTGACTTAAGAACATTACATTAATTATGACTTAATATTAGACACTTGATTTACTCATCTGCAGATGGAGAAATCACAAGCAACGCTGTTGCGACATCGCTCATATTGTATCTGGACAAAAATGTATTGTGCCAAGATTACACATGCAGTAATGCAGCAGAACTAGAATATGTGCATGTGTCCATGATTTGTGCGCATGGCTTCGCACCCGCCTGCAGCGACCTTGGCCATGAGCCGTTTGTTAGTTAGTGGGGAGGCTCTGAGACAAACATGAATTAAGCATTCTGATGCCAATTTAGTCTGGTACAGAAAAAGTCTGGTTCTGGTTCTGCTGCAAGCCAAATGTTAGGCAGGATAGTAAAGAGTGAGCTGAACTGAGACACGTGGTCTTGAAAAAGTATCGATACACAGTCTAAATCAGCAGTTGTAGCAAGTCCTTGGTCAATAAGTAGATTGGTTTGGCACTGGCTTGATTAGAAATACAAACAACAGAGTTCAGTTTATTCAAGACCATATTCTGGAGTTGTGTATAGGAGCTCTGGGCATTTTGTTTGGACTAAATGTGGGCATTAAATACATGCTGTTTATGTTAACTGGTGTGTGACAAGGAAAGTCTGCCATGTGGACTTCTGCCAGGGGAAAAATCCCCAACCAAAAACCCCAAACATACCCCAAGCTGAGAGATTTATAATTTGGTGGGCTGACTAGAAAACAAACCCCAAGTTACTAGTCTGTGGTGGCCATAACGGCACGTCCCCTCTCATAACCTCAGTAACCCTGTTCGAAGAAAGCGAGAGTTAGATGACGATGCAGTTCCTAAAGCACACAGAAACAGCACCCCGCTCCTGTAATTTCAGCTTTAAAAAAGCACCATAATTAGTGACATTTGGTGGGTTGGAGTTGGCTTCTCATGCAGTTTTAGAATGCATTCTCGCTAATTGGCTTTAATGGAGCCCTGCTGGACTGCCTTTCTCGGTCTCCAGGGGTAACAGACAGGAAATCAGTCACCAGCGAACCCTGCCAAGTGGGCGTGTTCAGTGTGGTCACTTCCTGCTCTAGACACCGAGGGGAGGAAACGGCAGAGTGGCATATTCTCCTTCTATGGTAAGCCACAGCTGCAAGACTGGGGGCTTTCACAAGGTTGCCATGTAATGCAGTTTCAGTGTTCCTCCTCAACTCAACAGGAGGCTTGTACAATGCTCAACACATTGTAGCAGACATATGACGTGGAAATACACATAACAATAAAGATTTGGCACATATTAACTAAAAGTTAAAAGAAAGGCTTGTCAGTGACAATAAGCGTGATGCCCCACAGAACTTAACAGCTTTTAAAAGATGTGAGGCCTCAGTAGAAGGAAAATTAGTAACTTCAGTGACTGCCAACACAGAGCTTTTTTTCCCATGTGGCTGAAAGTTAATTTAAGAAAATATTTGGGCGAGAGGAACGCCAGCCTGTAATAAATGCTGGTAAGTAAGCTGATGTGCCACAGCAGAGGAAATCTACTGGGAACAGCAAGTGCTGCTGCTGCCATCGCAGACCTGCTCCTGCAGATCACATCAGAACGCCTTCAGCTTGGAAAACCCACTTTTATAGGCTGTTATAATCAGAAACACTAAATCATGGCTGACAGCACAGCATGATGATTTGACATAATAAAAAAAGGAAAGGTGTGACTAAGAAAAGCAGTGCTGTTAGGTACATATCTCACACCAGGTTTTATATGTTGAATGAACACATAGTCATGCTCCATGATACTTAAAGGGATAGTTTGAGGTTAGACATGGTTCCCCCTTCCTCCAGCCCACAAAATTATTTTATTTAATGATTTTTTTTGGTTGTTTCACACCCCTTCATATACAGTTGAAATAAAAATAAAATTCTACACTTGACAAAAGCACATATAAATTAAAACTGTTCAACGGGGGTATTAATGACCAACTAGAAGTGACTGAATTTGTGTTCAGTGCATCGCTAACTAAGAAAAATATTGGCCTCTGTAAGAGATGACAATACCAGCAGTGGCCCCAAGACAATTTGAGTCTGAGACCTCTGCTTTAAAGGAATAGTTTTGACATTTTGGGAAAATATTTGCTTGCAGAGAATTTTATAAGGATCATTCATCTCATCTAACTCTTAGCAAGAAAGTGAATAAGCCGAGAATGAAAAACAACAACTTAATAATCATTGTTACCTGACACTGTTGTATATGAGGGTCACTGCTCAGTGTTTTTTAGAGTTTAGATAAAGGTAATAGTAATAAAAATGGGCGTTTTCCAAATGTTGAACTGTTCCTCAAAGGTGTTTTAGGCTTTATATGCAGATACTTAATCTCTACAAACCCTTCATTCAGCTCATTCACTTAAAAATAGGCTCTCTGTTTAAGAATGACCAATTCAGTTTCAAATAGTTCACTTTGAAAACCAAACAGACACTGTGAGAATACTCTGCTCTCTAATACAGAATGAAGGTCAGCAGCAGATTTAAGCAATAACACGAGTAGCGTGTCAGAGCTTCTGCAGAACAAATTATACCCCTGCTTTAAATCTGTCTGCCCTTGGTCTCTCGCCCAATTTTGAGGAATGATGTTGTCTTGCCAATCCAAGCTCTTAAATCACCTCTCAAGCAAGACAATACTCTTAACACTCCAGGTGAAATGTTTCGGAAAAGGTGAAATTTGTGTTTCATTTGCCCAGACGATGATCTGTTTATTGGTTATGATTTATAAAAGCCATTCCTTTTATTGCTTTTCATGGGTCATTCGCACGGTGTCTATGCTCTGATGTTATACTACTAAAAACATCCCACAGTTCAATTTCAGCTTCTGCACAGACCGTTATTCCTCAGGGCTTTTTCTGTGCGGGTCACATCAGGCGAACGGTGAATAATAGAGCAGCTCTGATCCCACACTTTACCTTACTGCCACTGGTTTTTGACTCAACAAAGGATGTTTTGGTATCTCGCTCATCGGCCATATCGGCCCCGCTGTCCTCAGCCAAACATAAGTTCACGGCTCATTCATGTACAGGCTGAGGTTTCCTGCTGCTACAGCACAGAGGCATTACTACAGTGCTGCTCTGTTCTGTACTCTGAAGTGAGGAGTGATTGCTAAAGAAAGACAGCACTCCCCATTTTCACACTGACCTGTGAGGTTTATTTGTGTCAGAATTGGCTCTCAGGTGTGTTTAAGACCAAGTCCTGTATGATCTTCCTGTTCTGTTTAATGTGTCCATTATCAGAGCCTGCACAAGACAAAGGGTGACTTTCATTGTGCTAACTTATGCTTTCTCGCATTTCCTCTCCTCCCGTGACATGGAAATTGTTACCCCTCCACCATCACTGAGGATCTTCCCATCTCTAAAATGCAAGTTGAAGAGATGAGGAGAGAGGAGGCTTTCAGAGAAATTCAGAGTGAGAAAACACAGGTGTATCCTATACAAAGGTTTTTTTTTCCATCAAGTGGCATGACATATAAATGCTACACCTAAGTCATTTAAGACTGACATGAGCTACGATATGAGGACTCGGGCAAAACAATGCTTTGAGCTAAATGCTATCGTTAGCTAATACTAACATGATCACAATGACGATGCTTGAATGCTGATGCTTAGCAGCTATAATGTTTACAATGTTCACCATCGTAGTTTAACATGTTAGCATAATCATATTTGCTAATTAGTGCTTAGCACAGGTTATAGCTGAGGTTTTTCATTCTGATCCCATGTGGTGGACTGCTATGCCACTAGACTGTCTTTTTATATTGCTTTATGTTCCTTTTACACTTTGTCTTCATGTTTTATTTAAGCCACCTTGAATTGTCTTGTTGTTGACATGTGCTACACAAATAAACTCACCTTGCTTAGAGTGGCAAAAGCTCCACTTTGGACAAATGACAGGCGACGGTTAAGGTTTAACAGCATTAATTATGGATTTGGACCATGAAGATACGACCATGACCTTTCACTAGATGAAAAGATGTCATTCTCCTTCCCATAGAGGTTTGAATAAATGACATCCAAATAATTTATTCATGAGGTTTAAAATAGAAAGCTAATCAATAAGCTATCAGTTTGCCCGGGTTGCTGTAGGGTACTTTAAGGAATTGAGAGTGTTGTCTCCTCCTTAATGACTATTGATCAATAGTGTCTCACTGGTCAGTAAGCTGATTTTTAGTCGGCTCTACTCTCATTACTGGGAACTGGGAAGCCTTTGATGTGAATGATCATAAAAAGAAATTAAAGTCATGAAGACAGGGGATTTTAATCTCTAACAAAAATACCCATTTTCAACCAATCTTATTATGTTCAAAGAGAGTTTAGGAGGAGTAAATGTCTAAAACAATACATCATATCATCACAGAAAAAAAACAGCTGCTATTTACATGCACGCTTGCAACTTTAAGGGATCAAGGTTTAGTCAAAGATAGAGGAGTACTACAAGAGTACAAAGATCAATGGGGCATCAGTTAATGATGACTGGCTGCATTCCTCTTCCATCAACCCATCTGCTTCCATCTACAAACTTGTAATAACACAAACCTCTTCTATCAACCTTTGACACTGCAATCACAAACTAATCCCAGCTTCCCACTGTCCTAACTACAGCTGTATTTATCCAAACCTCTTGGGAATGGACGGCGTTCAGACCGCTGAAATGTTCTGGAAATCCAAACCAAAGATGATCGGCTGTGCTCCAAGACATGCTTCAAAGCCCAATTATGAATTGAAGTATGTTTTTATTGCACTGTAGCAATTTCGATCATAATTGCTATCCAAATGGAGTGACCAGTTCATGCATCAAATATCAGGATGAACAAGGTTTTGTCGTACCGCAGAGTCAACCAAGCGGATTCAGGAAATTCCCATAGTGAAGTGCACATCTGACAAAAAAAAAACAAAAAGAAAACTGAAGGAGTGACAAGGGACAGCTCATCAGCAGTGCTGATTTACCACAACACAGACAGGACTGATTTTCAGGCCTCTACGGTGACCAGGCCATCAAGGTTGAGTGATGCAGGATGGGGTCAGAAAGACGAGAGCAGAGACTTATGAACTGAATCAAGAAAATAATAAATGGTCGCTGTCCTGAAAATGCAGAGTTAGGGTCAAGGCCAGAGTTGGGGTCAAGGCAGAACTGATGTGGGCACTGACCCTGACAGAAACCCTCAAATACCTGACTTGAAGCCACCTTGTTCATATCAGGGCTTGGATGACAAATTCAATTGCGTGATGGAAGCAAGAGAAGGGGAAGGGTGGAGGCAGAGACAAAACAAAAGTGGCTGTCCCCCTATTGCTCTTTCTACCAGCCTATATCTCTACAGATGGGGGGCGTCAAGGGTCAAAGCTCAATGTTATGCAGAGCTCATTGAGGCTAATGAGAGGGAGGGGCCCTGCAGGAAATTACAGTCCATGTTTGTTGCTATGTTTATATGCAATGGCTGGTCTGGCTGAAGGTTTGAGACCTTTTCTTTATTGTCTTTGCTGTGACTGGAGCCTGTTGGTGTGTATTCATATGATACTTTGCTGATAAGCAAAGAACGTGAGGAACAACTCGTCCAGTTATGATCTCAGGCTGTACAATGCTGTGCAAATCAGTATTACACTGTCAAAGGTATGGCTGACTGTCATTTGATTTTTTTTCATACCAATGTTCATATAATATGAGTTTTGGTACCGATACCAACATGATACTTTTCTCAATACAATACTTGGGTTTTTTATTGCTTTTATTTGACAGGACAGCTGAAGATATGACAGGAAAGGGAAGGGGAGTGAGTGGGGAATGCCACGCAGCAAAGGACCGCAGGTGGGAGTCAAACTCACGGCTGCTGCAGAGGACTCACAGCCTCAGTACACGGGGCGCATGCTCCACCTACTGAGCTACTTGGCCACCAATAACTTACTTTTTTGAGAAATATTAGCACAGTAAATTGCACTTAACTCATTTAACAAAAGCAGCCAGAGTTTTTACCTGTACAATTTAAGAACACAAGTGACACTCCTGCCAGAACAGTAAGTTAAACAGCAGAAACTTATTTTGAATTAAAGTAAGCACTGATCAGAGAACATGGAACAAACCTGGGCAGACATTCAATGTTATCTTTTTGGCACTAGGTCTGCACAATATAAGGAAAATCTGCAATAACGTTCAATATTGTGATCAATATGACTTGTGATAAATGAACAAATACTGAAGTGTACATGTTAGCTTGATTCCTCTATTTTGCACGGTAGCTGTGTTTCTAACACATTGTCTCTCCTGAATCCAAAATAATTCCAAATAGCAGCCACATTTGGCTTGCTCTTCCTCAGCCATTCGTGCATGCTAACCTAGCCACCAATTAATCTGAGGATAACTAGCGGCATGCTGGGGCTTCATCTGATTGGCCAAATGATGTGAATGCATGGCCCATGTATCCAGGGCTCCATCTGATACAGTACATCACATGTTTGCATGCTGAGTGTGAATGCATGGCACATGGAAATAAAATGACTTTTCTTATTCATTGAGGTGAAGGTATCCTTTTGCAATTAATTTTTTGCAAATGTTCATAATACAGTGACGATAAAAATACAGTTAATCAGTCAGCATGACTTAGCACTTCATAGTTTTCTGACACACTGGTCTGTACCAAGAGTGAGTGCCCAGCCTTAGTGACAGTTCTCAGAGGAAGAGAACCCATGAAGCAAAAAACTGTTCACAGCAATTACAACACTGCACAACTTTGGTGCAGAACCCAACCATGATCCTGTATCCTCCCGAGGTCCTGACCTGTTCAATAACCCTTCAATGCATTATTTCCAAAAGAAGATCCCTTAAATTATCACTTTAGTAGTACAGCTACAAAAATAACACCGTGGCACACCACAGGATCCACTCGTGCTTTGTATACTGTGCGAACACCAAAAAAATAATTTCGAAGCCTCTCTAGAATTATATTCTACAGCAGATCTCTGTGAGCTGTATGAATGCAGGACAAAAACAATTTAACTCCAAATAACCTTTTGCCGTAGATCGCAAATGTGACCTAAGATGATGGATGAGACAGCAGACACTTTGCATGTGTGTGTCTGTCTCCTTGGCAACGTCCAGTTTATTTATAGGGGAAAAAACAGATCTTACCCAAAGGCCTCTAGTCCAACCTAGTTTGTCAAACTGACAGACTGACATGTTATTGTAGCCATGGAGCCCACTCTATAAGCACTACTACAGCCATTTGATGATATATTATATTCTCATAGACAAGTTAATACTGTAGTAGTTTTCACCTAATCTTTCTGATGACTTGTATAAACTTTTACACTTGATTAATTAAAGCAAAGGTATGCACACAATCTCACATGTTGGACAGAAATTTGTTGTTTATAATGTAGCTCCATGATTTGTCAGGTTGAAATTAAAATATCTCAAAATAACATACAGTTTGTGCAAAAAAGCACATATGTGGATCACAAACAAATTATGTGGAGGTGAGTATTTAAATGGTTATCGTCAGTAATGTTTGCAGAGAATAGCAGTGCAGCCTGGCAGGGGCAAAGATTGTAATGTGGAAGCACATTTTAATACAAAAAAGCTATTTTCTTCTCCTTGAGGTTTCCTAACCTTCTTTTCCCCCTGTTGAGGTATTTTTCATTTCCATCCACCCTCTTTTTTTTGTCCCACCCTTTTCTCTTTTGTGCTTACTGGGGCAGCAGGAGTGGGGCCTACAGAAGTGCTGTGCTAAGCTTGAAGTCGCAGAGCCTGGCGTCAGGGAAAAATACAAGCTGAGCTCTCATGCAAAGTGGACACACCAGGAGCTCAGCCCTGCGGTTGTACTTTTCTGGACTTTTATCTTCAAGACAAAACTATTTGCAGAGCGCTGCAAATAATACCTTCACCTGTATAGCAATGCAGGTTTATTTAAAAGCTACATTCTTCAGTAACAGTTCAGGTGTTGTCTTATTCTAGAAATTTACAGGCACAAGACACAGGGACCACTTTTCCAAGAAGTTGGAAGTGATTTAGTACGAAGCTGTCTCCTATGATCCACAGGTAATACATTTGACTTTCAATGGCAACAAAACCCTATAAAAATATGCTTCAACTTTCTGTCAAAACTAAACTCAACTCTGCTGCTTCAATAACTTAACTTAAAACAAAACCATCACCTTTGCACATGTGTATGTAAAATATTTCCTATTTTATCATATCTGTAGTTTATTACAATACATTGTTTATATGAGATATTTATATACACATGTATATATTCTATAGATATATACTCTCTTCTTGTTTATGTATAGTACTGTGTATTTTACTGTTTCCATGCAATGCCTGGATAACCTGCTGCTGCCATTCTTTATATAAAGCATCTTCTGGTACTTCAACTGATCCATGAAAATGGGACATAACTTTTGAACAACTTTTGCTGTCTTGATTATCTTTTTTAAACTTTCTGAGTTTTGATATCACTGAAAACTTGAAATACTTGCAAATTTACAGTATGGCAGCAACTTACAATTATCTTCATTGGCAATTAATTCATAGTTCATTTTCACGATTAATCAATTAACTGTTTGGTGAATAAAATGTTAGAAAATGGTGAAAAATGTCAATCAGTGTTTCCCAAAGCCCAATATGATATATATCTATCTGTAGGGCATACTAAGGCTTTTTTGTGCTTTCATGTATTTAAAATACATGAGAGCAGCAAGTTGTTTGTCTTACCTGTGGTTGCTGTGTGTACGATCGGCCCCAGGACTGAGAGGTAACAGGTGCGTGGGGTAGGACCCTTCCCACGCCTCCTGACTCTGTGGTGGGAGACTGTGAGCGTTTGCCTCGACGAAGCCCTGGTTCCTCGACTTCTCTGGTGTTAGTAACCACACTGTTGATCCTACGCATGTACACCTGGCACAGGAAGTAACACAAAGAGCTACATTATGCAGTTGTTAAGTTGTTTACTCCTATGCTCTAATTAATCTCCTAATTTATTCTTCCTTTTAGTGTAAGGAAAGTATTAATTCTCATACATTTATTCATCATCTCACCTCTGCAGGGGATGGCTTGACTCCCTTCTGGGCCTCAACATTCCCACCAGCTCCTGTTCCGCTGTTTATCGTCTCTTCTGTATCGAAGGTGGTTGCCCGGTAAGCCCTCCATGTTGTCGCAGCTTCTGCTTCATCCTCTGACCCACCATCAGTCATCGTCCTGGTACCCCCTCTTCCCTGGCCCGTCTCATCCACAGGCGTGGTGGCCTGGTTCCTCCAGGTGCTTCTCACAGTCACATTCTTCATGTCTGGTAAACTGTCTTCTGTGGAGTGCTGGCTTTGTCTTTGGCGTCTCCAGCTAGTGACCGTGGTGGTGCTACTGCTGCTGCTGCTTTCGAAGCCTGACTCTGTGTCGTTAAAGTCTGCGGAGGTCGTGTCCGGGGACTGGAGGCTGAAGTTGGTGCGTTGGCAGCACAGGTGGCTAGTGGTGGTCTCCACTCTGGAAGCGTTGTGGAGTTTGGACCTTGATGAGGAATCATTGTGGTTGTCCACCCCACAGTCCTGGTCCTGGCACGGCCGCAAGGTGATCTCACTTTTGGGAATGGAGATCTCGTACGGGACGGAGATGCTGCCATGGTGCTCACTGCTGGGGCCTGGAAATAAGGAAAAATATATGAAGTATTTTCTAAACAAAACGTTTCATTGAAATAGAATTTATTAAAGTCGACATGAGATGGAAATGCCTTTTTTAACCCTTTTAGATCACATCCCAGGTAATGAATGGTGAGCACCTATTTAATGATCCTCAACTTTTAGCACCACAGAGCTAAGATTCATTAGCTAGCCAGCAACAGCATGGTGCATCGGGTTATAACATGCCCACTTTTCAAAGATCAAATCAAATTCCTCCCATCTGCCTACACCTCTTTACCTGGAAATACATGAAATGCAATTTCATCTGGAATTTAACAGGAAATAGAGATATAGATTCATAGAAACGACTGAAATGCAGCATCTTTCATCATTTTAGTAATGCTAGCAGCAGCATGAATAGTAATGTCAATATTTGTTTAGAACTTTAGATTATGATCAAAAACCAGCAAAGCTACGGACATTTCCATCAACCTTAAAAGTACTTTGCATGGAATGCTTCTGGAGTTAGCATTTAAATGTTAGCACTGTCATGCAAAACTTGGTGAACATGATAAACATTATACCTGCTAAACATCAGCGTGAGCATGCTAACATCAGCATTTAACTAGCATTTAGCAAGTTCAGCCTCACAGAGATACAATGGCTTGTTGTTCATCCAATTTACAGCCCAGATGAAACAGCACTTGGAGAGTATCTAGCTTCCATATCATGACATATTTCAGAGTGAAACAATAGGTAGATATAATATTTAAACAAATTTATTTTTGACATATGTTGTTAAATAGGTGCACAATATGAAAGGGTTATAAAAAGGCATGTTTTATTTCATCTTGACTTTGAATTAAATGTTATAACAACCTCTGAACCATTGACTGCCATTCTTGATATACAGCACCTTGTGGTAGGCCTACTTTAACTGATCCATGAAAATAGAAAATCACTTTTCAACAACTTTTGCTGTCTTAATTATCTTAAACTTTCTTGCAAACTTTTCTTCACTTGCAAATGAATAAAAAGAGAAACTACAACACTACAGCAAAAGGAAGTTTGAAAATGAGATGCAAAGCACTTCCAGTTAATATGCAATTTTACTGCTTGGTAAATAACTCTTTTTCCAAAATTATCTGTCCAAAAGTGTTGAACATGTTGGTTTGCATCATGCCAAGACCAGATTTCTGAAAACAGAGCTTCAGCCGGTAGTGTTTGAATGGCCACATTGCATTACAATGATGTTAAGTTCTTCCTTATGTGAATAACTAAAGACACTGTCACGACTGGAACATTTTATTCAGTTATTGTTACAGACTGTTTGTGTAAAATGGCAGTGTTCACTGAAATGGAACTGTTTTTTTTAATTATTAGAACTTACCTATGAGGATGTTACTGGTGGAGGTGTGGCGTTCTTTGACTGGTAAGGGTTCACTGGACACACTGCTGCTGCGACTGCTGGTTCTGGAGGAGCTTGGGTCATTGGGGTAGATCGTTATACTACTGGTCATTTTACTAGTGGTGGTCACGATGGGTTTGGTGGAGATTTTGGGTTTGCCATTTGTTGACAAAGGCTCTGAAATCATCACTTCCTTCCTGTCGATCTCGACGATCGCAGGCTTGATGACAGCTTTCGACCTGAGCGCCTCGCGCGGGCTGCACACTCGCTGGATCTCGATCCCTGATGCAGTGTGCGTGGGCCCCTGCTGGCCTCCCTCGGTTCTGCTGTGAAGCTCCTCATCAAATGAGCTCCTGGTTGAAGAACCTTCAGAATGCGAGTCATGAACATGGGAGTATCTAGGATATCTGGAGGCTGCAGTCCTACTGCTTGCGGTCGAAGTAGTCATCTCAGTTACAGGCTCTGGTTCGGAGGGCCTTGAACCAGTAGATTCTGTTTCAGAGGCAGATGAATGACCCTCTGATCCCTGGTCATTGGACAGCAGTGGAGTGACCTTGGATCTGTAGGCTGTGTAGGATCCATTGGCTTTGGACAGGGTGGAGGCAACAGATACAGAGACAGATTCCTGAACCTGATCCGCTGATTCATGATCTGAGGCAGATGCTGTATCCTTCTCTAAAGCAGAGATACTGTTGATGTTACTAGAACTTTCAGGCACTACATCAGAGTTGTTTGATTCACTATCACTACCGACGTACAGTTTTGAGAACTTTTCTACTCGGCTCTTTTTAGTTTCCCCATCAATCTGTTTGTGCGTTGTCCTCATTGGCTTCTGGTCATTGGCTGCTGGAGGGTAGCGACTAAGAACAGACGCTTTTTTAACATCACTAGAAGGCGTGTTTACAGAGCTGAGAGGTGCTCCTCTGGTCTTTTCCTCAGTTCCTCGTCCTGTATCTCTTATTCCGTTATCAGATGACATTGCAGTAGTTGGGGTTTTGGGTGTCCGTCTCTTGTGAGCAGGACTGAGAGCTCTCCTCACAGACTTTGGAGAGCTCTCTTCTGAGTGGCTCAGCTCTTTGCTCCTCAGCTTGGTCTCTCTCTTATGCTGAGGAGAGAGCTCCCTGTTCCTGTGTTTGGGGGAACTCGGTTCTGAGACAGTTGCAGCACTCCTATATTTGGGCTTCTCCTGTCTGAAACCTCCCTTCACAAGAATCTCTTCATTTTCAGCTTTGCCATTCTCCAGAACCTTAGCGGGGCTGTTAGGGCAAATGTTAGTGCTTCCATTGCCGTGTTTATCCACGTTACTGGTTCCATTTCTTCCAATTCCACCTTTTCCGCACAGCTGTGTCCTGAGCTGTTCCACCTGCTCGCTTAGTTGGCGAGCCCGGTTTCTTTCCATCTGGAACTTCTCGTGAAGTTCGCCATTTTTGGACTCTGAGCTCTTTAGATCCTCCTCCACTATCTCTAGCTGTTTAAGTCGGTTCTTCAGCCTCTCTACTTCCTGTGTCAGCTCCTTTACTTTGTTGTCCTCCTCCTGCGAGCCCTCCATCCCAATGTTCTTCTCATTCTCAGATTTGTTCACAAGGCCGATGTTGTCATCAGTCATCTTCAAGTAGTCAAGGCTCTTCTTGCGTCCTGTCAGTTTACTGGTGAGGAGCCCTGTGGTTGAAAGTTCGTCCTCAATTCGTGACCTAATGAAATCAGCACGACCAGGGTCAGCCGACATACCAAGGCGGTTCTTCTGGTGCTCCAATTTTTCTGTCAGCTTTAGAATGATCTTCTCATCCTCTCTCTGTTTTTCTAGTAGCCTTTTACGTTCGCTCACAAAGGTCTGGGTGAATCCCTTGAGTTTCTCGAGCTCCATTGCCAAAGCCTGCTCTGTTCTTTCCAGCTTTGTTTCAGACCCCTCCATCTCCTTTAAACGTGCTTTGAGGGCTTCCAACTCAGACGAGAGCTTCTTAGTCAGGTTCTTCTCCTCATTGAGGCTCAGGCAGAGCTGGCTGCACTCAGACTTGCTTTTCCCAAAAGCTTCTTCCAGTTTTTCCAGTTCGGCCATCCTCCGTTGTAGACGTTCAATCTCTGCCCTCAGGTCCTTCGTAAGGCTTTCTTCCTCTTCCAGTTTCTCTCTGACTGTGCGGCAGAGGTCCTCAGCTTTGCGTACCTCCTCATCCTTACCCTGGGTCTTTAAGAGACATTTCCTCAAGACCTCCACATCACCAAGCAGGGATGAGTTGCTGCCTTCTGCCTGGATGATTTTGTCCTGCAGAGGACAGAGAACCAGTCATTAATCTTTTCATGCAATGGATTTCTGTTAGGGGTGCACAATAGTACTGGCATGTCATTGGTTTTGGCAAATTAAAATGAAATACTGGTATTGGCCTGAAGTGAACATTTTGCCAGTATGACAGGCTGATAAGATAATTCTTTGATTATGCAAACGTGACACGAGTTTGTCTGCAGAGTGGAGTTTTTTTAAGTGTCTAAAACTGAGAGCAAAGTTACTATTTGCAGTGATTGCTCAGTGTTGGTCATGCAAAGAGGAGTCATTTTAAGAGCCATCATCCCAATCAGGATAATGAATTTTTGAAGAATAAAGAAAAAGCATTCAGAAAAGCACTGTATTTTAAGTCTGGGACATCACAATACAAGTAAGAGTAATACTATGTTAATTCCACTACAGGAAAAACCTTGATGTTCTCTGCAGTTAGGTGGAAGAAAATATGTGCATATATCTGCATCAGCAAACAGCCAAAATGAGTTGGAAAATCAGATGTCAGCAAAAATCCAATATCGTGTGTCCCTACTTTCTGTTCCACCTCTTTCCAGTCATTGCTTCTGAAACGCACACACAGACAAACTCACTGTCAAAGGTCAAACATTACTGACCTGCAGGTCAAGCAGCTCATCCTCGGCCTTCTGCAGCTTGTTGGTTGTATCTTCCAGTTCATCTAGTCTTCGGCCGAGACTCTGTAGCTTGTGCCGCAGGTGGCGGTGTGTCATGTCTTTATGGTCAGACATGGCTACAAATTCCTTTGTGTTATATCTGTTGCTTGTTTTGTTGTTCAGATTATTTGATGACGTTTTGGGAGGTCCACATTTGTGTGGTAGTAATATCCCTTAGGTCCCTTGGGTTCTTGGGGAAATCCTCTTTTCTCTCTGCGGTTAGTCTTTGTTTTGTGACTGTCACTTTAAGGCTTTGAAGTTCCCTCAGAGTGGTGATTAGAAGACGAATCTGTCATCTGTAGGAGGGAGAGAGGAAATAACACTTAGTCATCCATAATTTGTCAATGACAGTCATTTGCATCCTTAAAAGGCAGCTTGGTAAGTGAGGAAAAGGATACACTAATTGCTGTGTCACAAACCATAGGACAAGACTCAATGAGGCACCAATGCCTGTACAATAAAACACACACTTGCACACAACTGGCGACGCAGAATGTTTTATAAATTACAAATATGGAATTAGTTTCTCAATCACCATGAAATTAGTTGACATCAAGGGCTGCAGCTAATGATTACTGCCATTATCGATAAATCTGTCAATCATTTTCTCAATTAATCTTTTTTTTGTTCATAAAATGTTACAAAATGGTAAAAAATGTTGATCACTGTTTCCCAAAGCCTAAGATGATGTCCTCAATTGTCATGTTTTGTCCACAAATCAAAAGAAAATATTTATATTAAAGAAGATGAATCAGAGACTTTTGACACTTTTTTCTTATGAAACAACTCAAAATGATTTATCGATTAACAAAATAGTTGGCGATAAATTGAATAGTTGACAACTAATCAATTAAACAATTAATCGACTAATTGTCACCCCTCTATTGACATCCTTTCATGACATTATTTGTGGCAAAGGTACCATTCATCATCATGACGATCAAGTGTGCTATAATATACAAACTGCACCTCTCTTCCTTTTTGCCAATGAACCACCATGTATTTCACCTTGCCTGTCCTTTAAAGGAGATAGGGGTGGCACTGCTTACTTGTGTGTACGGGAGTATGGTGGTTTCAACACGCCTGCACAGGCTTGGACACACAGACACACACACATACATGCACTTATAGACTCCCTGCTGTTGTATCCAGCATCGATTTATTCTTGCCTGCCTGCTTCTGCTGACAGCAGCACATCTCAATAACACCGGCCTCCTTCACATACCCCCATCTGCACACATACACAGCCGTCACCGTGGCAACTGCTACATCACAGTCCCGTCACAACACCACACCATTCATGGTCACTTGGGGAATTAAACTGGCTCTAATCAGACATTTAAGAAACCCCATAATTACCAATGTGGATGCTGAAGCTGTGTTGTCCTTTGCCTTGTTAGACAGTATAATTATGCCTTTATGTATGTTTCTGTAGCCATTACAGTGTGGTAGTACCAATCTGTGTACCTAGCATGGCTCTATGTGATGAGAACAGAGATCATTAGCACACTACAGTGTGCCTATCAGCACGACCTCTATAAATCGAACAGTTTCTGTCTCATGCATGATTCAGGTAGCGGGCTTTCCTTCCCTTTCTAAATCCTATTACTCCCCTTCCCCCCGTCATTCTGCCAAGCTTCCCCCACTGGACCGCAAGGAAAAAAATCGACCTGAGGGTAGGACATAACATCTGCACACATCATCACTTATCGACCCCCTGACAGCCAGCTCCATGCCTCCTCCTTCCCCTCGTCTACACCATTATGTTCAAAGATTGCCTTTCTAAAAGCTACAAACCACTTTATTCAAAGACTACTGTAGTTTTTCTTTACATTAAACAACGTTTACTGCTGTAAAAACATCAACCAATGCAATAAATTTGCTCAATCTTTTTATCTATGTGCGTACATGGTATATAACAAGGTATAACTTGTCATTATGGTTTACTCCAGCATAGTTTCATATATTTTCTATCGTTTCATTTGGTGTAAAAAGCCCACACCACTCTTCCCACAATTCATTAAATATCTTGTTGAACATTAAACCGAGGCAATAAGCTTTGAAAGTCAATATGGCAACGATTACTTTATGACAAAGCACAATGTGAATTCAAAGCGTTTAGCTGCAGTGTTTTAATTATTCTTTACTTTGATGAGGTCTAGTGGTTTGGTAATCTTCTCAGTTGAGTGCAAAACTTTAAGGAAATACTGGAATGTACATGGGCCGAAGAGGGAGAAGGGAAAAAAAGACAAATGGAAGAAAATGTTGGAGAGAAAACTGCTAGTCTAGCTGTCCACTTGAATGCCAAAACACCTTAGTCAATAAAGTCATTTTGTGTTGCATTAGCTTTGCCCAGCTGTGGCTTGTTAAGTGAGCTGTAGACCAATTTTTCTTTGTTGTCTCGAGGTGGTCGCAGTGATCCAAACCTGTCTTGACTGATCCTGTTCCAGTGGAATAAAAAATACTGCGAAAAATTCCCACATATCCATTAAAAGCAGAGAGCGCTCACTGGTTTACTTCTTCATGACAGCTCTTCACACCGCACTCTGCAGGTCAGGGACATTGTAACCACTGAAAGGGACACCAAAACTACACACTATTTTTTTTCTTGTTTTTACAAACACCGACTCCAAAAATGTTGGGATCTTGTGTAAAATGTAAATTAAAACAGAATGTGACAATTTTCAAAAACTTTTCAACCTATGTTCAATTGAAGTCTCTGAAAAGGTATTGTCTGGATGGCAGCCTATGTTGCTCCAAACCCTACCTTTAAGCATTAATGCGATCTTCACAGATGTGGTAGTTAGCCATGCCATGGGCAGTTAGACACCCCCATACCACAATTTGTATGGCCCTTCTCCTTTTTGAAATGCGTTGCAGTTATCAAATTCAGAATGAGTGTGTATTTGCAAAAAACAATACATTTTATAAGTTTGAACATGAAATGTCTTGTCTTTGTACTGTATTCAATTAAATAAAGTTGGCAAGTATTTGCAAATCAGTGAATTCTGGTTTTACTTTTACGCAACTTTTTTGGAATCAGGGTTTGTAATTTTGGTGATCTTACTATCCTGATCTGCTAAATAATGAAACATCTCTCATGTTATTATTTTATATTCCCGATTATCCTAGGGTTGGGTTTTAGGCTCTTACATGATTTCCCTAATTCAACAACATTGAGAGCAGCTCTGGTTGAGCCTTGTCCTGGTTAATAATGGTGTTTCGCTAGGTCCAGCTACTCCTGTCTTGGCAGGCTGCCTACCTCTCCTTTCATTCTCCCTTTATTTCTTTGCCAGCTCTCTACCTCCCTCCCTCATCTCTCCCCTCCATCTCTCTTAGACACGCACACCAGCACGGCCAAGGGGGCGCTTTTAAGGGGCGGCGGTGCGTGCAAAGCGACTCTGGCAAGGGTCCGCCTCTGCCAAACCAATCAACATACCTGATTCACTTATCGTAGGGATGGGGCCTCATTAGCTACATTCAGGACAAGACAGGAGGGAATTAGAAGCGCGATGGGTGAGATAGAAAGGAGGAGAGAAGAAAGAAGATGCAAGGCGGTAGAGGGAAAGGGAAGGGCAAGAGATTAGAGGTGAAGAAATGATGGAGGAGCGCAGGACATCAGTATTTAGACCATGGATTTCTTTCATTTAGGACCATGACCCACATAGATAAGTGCTCATACCCTGATATGACTGTCTTCCTTTGATTTTCCACACTTGGACATATATGAATCAGGAAGATGTTCCTCAGATTATTATTCGTCAGAGATGGGACCAAGTCATTGCCTTAGAAGTCTCAAGCCTTTGCACTTCAGTCCTAAGTCAGTACTGAAGTCTCAATTCAAGTCAAGAGTTATAAACAAGTTATACTACACTCTTCCCGAAATGTAATGCAACTCGACTTATCATTCTTTGTGTCACTTCAGATGTTGTAGACAGTTGGAATTTGTTAGTGTGGTCATCATTAATTGGCGTTAAAGTCAAAGTCTTTTTTGATTTTGTCAAGTTGCAATTTCGTGGTTCGAGTTTGACTTGATTCCAAGTCATGTGACTACAGTCCACACCTCTGTTGCAGACTGTGGCAAGAAAAGCAAAAGGTGTGGAGCTGTTTAGTCAAGAAAAGGGTTTGAAAACGTGGAAAAGGAAGCAAAGAAGTATTCTGAACTCAAACTGAGGTTTCATTGCCCCGTTCTGTGCGTTGTTTGATAATCGTGGAAAACCTGGAGGGGGGTAGGAGCTGTGAGGCAGGGAAACTGACCCCTTTTATGCAAAAACATTCCTAATGACAGACTAACCAGGGCACTGCCAGTCCCTCATGCTGCCTTGTCTGCTCTTAACCAGGCCACTGACAGGCTCCCCCTAGCCCATTCCTAACCAGGGCATTGTCTGGGTTTTATGGCCAGGGCCCAGTGAGTATATAAAATGTTGCTAAGGTTTTGCTTTAGTCTACTCCTGAGCATTAGATGGATCAGGACAATTTGGAGTCCAGAAATTCCAGGGATTGCTTTCTTAAGAGCTTCCTACAATTGTCTTTGCCATGGCAGCATTGTCCTAACTGTGTGGTAAACCTGTGTGAATATTGTGACTATATGACCCACGTCTGAGAGCAGGTTGTCATCTGAGCTTAGATAGCAACCGTAACAAAACTCAGAGCCCATATACATTAAAGAGAACCAGAAAACAGCTTCAACCAAGCCCTGGCTGACTACACTGCTTGACTCTGGCACCTCCACTTCCTGAAATATGGACAGGAAGTTCCCTACTTGACCTTACGATAACTTCTACACTCCTACCGCTGCAGTTACGAGAAGCAGGGCAATGAGACTGTTGATCGGCAGCATGAGTGTCGGCTGCCAGAGTACAGTTAGCTTGAAATGACCTCTACCTGAATAAGTCTTTGAGGCTGTGTGGTTGGAGAGTGAAGACAGTTTGAGGGTGAACTGACTGAGGAGGAGGGTGAAGAAAGCAAGGTAGATCCAGAAACAATACCAGTAGCAAAAGGGGAAATTATGGGGAAGTAACACAAGGATATAACACAAGGTTAGATTACCATCCAGTCAAAGCAGGCAACTGCCCCGGGGGCCCCAGAACCTCAGGCGTTCTGATAATTCCAGATTCAACATGTGGCAATTAGTTTGTGGTAATTTAATTAATTGAAGCATGTTAAAACTGAAAAACAGGGTCCTTAAGGCAATGCCTTAATTATAATCAGTTAAATTAAAATCTAGTTTTAAGGGCTTTATTATTTTTGTATCAGTTGTGCCTGCATGGTACATTTTAACAAACTTTTGCTTAACTGGGTTACAACAAAGCACATTAAGGCCCACAGCTAATTTTTGCTTTGGGGCCCCATTTTTGAGTTAATACCGCCCTGATGCATAACATCCATAACCAGTTGCACAGCTGCAGTTTAGAGCTGCAATGATGAGTAGATTAATTGATTAGCTGCCGACTATTAAATTAATTGCCAATTATTTGATTTTCTTTTTTTTTTTTTTTTTGAACAAAAATGTCCAAATTCTAAACTAAAACTAACGAAACTAAAACTGCAGCAGCCATTGCCGTCTTCGCTCGCAGGGGGCAACACTGACACATTTACATCTGCAGATGTAAGATGGTTCTGCTGTTTCTTTCTAGGGTTGGGCGACTGGACAAAAATATTGGCTGTCTGGCAAATGGCTGAGCCCCTCACTGGTTGTTTTTTTGAGGGGCATTTTTGTCATTTTATTTTGCTAATTCAATGGTCTTCTCATCTAACGTGATGAATTAAGGATTTATCTCAACCAAATCAGAGTTAGTGCTTGTTAATAGAGTGGAAAGAATAACCAAGTAGGTTTTGGTGAGTAACAGTGAGTTCTGTTAAGTTCAAGTCTTACAATGAGTTGACACAGCCATTCCGCTTGTCTTAGATGCAGAAGGTGTACAGTTGTATTTTTCTGTTTAATAAGGAAAATATGTGCAAGAGTATTTAATTTCCTGAAACTTTGTAAGTTTATTTTGTTTATTTATTGGATGCAGTAAACAAACATAACATAGCAAAATCTCTCTTGCCTGCTAAATGTGAATTTATGAGCTTGTGAATGTGTAAGTGAGTTATACGCTTAAGTGTAACTCACTTACACATTCACTAAAAAAGACGACTGACATGCATTGAAAGATGCAACTGGAGAGCCGGACAGGGAAAGGACAAGGAAGAACAAAGAAACAGACAACTGGAGGGGCTTCATTTAGCATTGGACCAACAACACTTAACAGAGTTGGAAGTGAAACTTTGTTGAAGAGGTCTATCCACTCTGCTTGCTCTCGCTCTCAAACACACACATGTATACACACACACACACACACACACACACACACACACACACACACCAAGGTTACAATCATACACCATATCATTAGGGCTTTAGCCACTCTCTTCCTGCCTGCCTGTTGCCTTCAGTACATTCTGTTCTCTCCATGAAAGAGAGAAGGAAGGAAAGAAAAAAATTCCCCTCTCTATTGCACTTGACGTTAGGTTGGAACTTATGGGTTTGAAGCTCTTCTGCCTCATAAATGGTAGTTAATAAAGGGCCCGAGTCCAATCAAAATGCCTAAACCACATCTTCGTGTAGGGGGTTACTGCCAGTTTGCTTATGTGAATGTGTGACAAATACTTGTGTGTGTGTGTGTGTGTGTGTGTGTGCGTGTGTGAGGAGGGACGAGTGCAGTGGATGGATGCTGGCGCAGCACTGGAAGCCACAAGATGGTGGAGACCTGATGCTTGGCCTGCATTTTTCCGTTTTTCCAAGAAAGAGAAAACCGGCATCCCATAATGTTCAGTTTGTCGTTTCCTGTGCTGTCATGTTACTTTTTTCTCCATTTTTTTCACGTCTTCTGGAAAAATGGTAAAGAAATGAAAGGCAGTGTTGCATTTCAGCAGAAAAATGGATAAGGAACTGAGGGTCATGTCGCTGGTTCATTAGAACAAGCTGAAGTGAGATGGGAATACCTTCTCCCTTTGGATTTTTCCTTAAGATTCTGGGTGAAATAACCGCTGACAGTATTAGTATTGAAGTGTGGTGAAATAGTGGGTAAACAAAACTTTGTTTCTGGTAACAAAATAGATTTGTTTATGGGAGAGGACATGTAAGTTAACCACAATACCACTGTAACGACAAAGCAGATGCTGTATGCTTGTCACTCAATGTTAAGATATTCCTTAGTGACGTTATTTGCCTTTCCTCTTTCTTTTCTTCTCTTCCACCAGTTGTTTCTCCTCTAGACTGAAAGCAAAATAAAGATTGAGTTGTTACGTCAAGGTTGCTTCATTTCTCTTGGGGGTCTTTCTTCCCAGGCCTGACTGGAAATGCTCAGCATGGACACTCAGCTTCATTTCAGTTTGGATTTCCTGTCATTTGTTAACAGTCTGAACTAATTTTACAATTTAAGAGAACAAGTTGCTCTTTATGGTTTTGAACACATGCAGGGAGTCACAAAACCAAAATAAGAGAGAGAGAAGGAAGAAAAGAGGAAAATGAAGACAGCAGTACAAGAAAAAAAGTCTATTGTTGCGAAAGTTGTGGTCTGTTGTCATTTTTTACATAATTTAAAGCCATTTTGTGCACCCCATCAATTTAGGGTAAACAATCTTCATAGATAGTCCTCTATGGTAGTAAAATAGTAAAATGTTAAGTTTTCTGACATTTTAAAGACAACGAATCAATTAAATTAAGAGAATAATTACCTGATTAATTGATAATGAAAATTAGCATTGATTTCAGAGGTGAGGGACTCGAGTCACATTTAAGTCATAAATTTGAGGACTTGAGACTTGCTTGATTAACATTAATTAAAAAAAGACTTGACTCTGACTTGGTATGCATGACTTAGATTAGATGACTTGAAAGAACTTGACTGTATAAAAATAAAAAAATAATTTAGACAGAAAGGGAAAAAAACAAATGAATGTGTCTTTCAGCCATCTTACTGGCAGGTCAAATGTTAGCTAGAAAGCTAATGTTATGCTTAAGCTTTGTTACATTTGGCTTCTGTTTTTACTTTAGAGCCATTTAGAGCTACAAATGTGTATGCAGGCTGCAACATTTTTAAGCAATGTTGAAAATAAAACTTAAATGTTCAAGACCATTGTCTTGTAACTAATTTAAATGTGGGACCTGTGGGAGGATCACCAGAATTTCATATGACTCAACTTGACAAGCTTGATTCTCACCACAGGAACTTGGGACTTGCTTGAGACTTGCACGTGTGACTTACTCCTTTGGTTACACACCTAAAATAAAGAGGATGCTCTATGATAATAACTGAAAATTGCACAGAAGACAGAAAATGTGCATCATCAACTCCTAAATGGGTACAGGTGCAGGATAGAAAAGAGCATACAGAGGAAAGTAGAGGTTATCCACACACATCAATTTGCAAGCTAAATCTCAGTCACAATGCACTATTCTTATGTATGTAAGAAAGTGAGAGAAATTCACATTTTAGACACCTTTAGGCCAGTGAGGTCAAAGGTGAAGCTCAGGGTGAAGCTCATAATAACAAACGTGAGCATCATGGCCAATTTTATTTTGAAAGCTTGGCTGGAAAGTAAGAGTCCTCTCTCCGGTCTTAGCCCAGTAACCCAGAGTCTTTTCTAGGTCTGTCCTCCCCTCCTCCCTTGTCTGTCTACATCAAGAGTCTTGTTGCTGGGGCTTAAAACCTGCACCCTGCTTATGCGAGGGGGCATGATAAGAAGATGAGAGAGAGAAAATATTAGGAGGAGAACGAGAAATGCCAGAGAAGGTTGGAAGAGAGGGTAAGACAGACCTGGCAGGGTGAGAGAGAAAATCCAGAGGACTTACAGCATCAAGACTGGGATGGTTCTACACATGCATTAAATTTTTGGCTTCCCTGTTTATGACCTAATTGCAGATGTAACTTTGAAGAGGTTGAACCAAACCGAAAGCCCTCAGAGCTTTTTGGCTTGGCTTGGTGGCATAACAGTAAATTAGAGCATGTTCTTGATCAGATATCAGCACTACACACAGGATTACATGGACCAGTCACAGCTGCTGTGACCAAGGAGCAGAGCAGAGGAAGGATATTAGATGCTCTATTTAAAACAGCAGCACCCGAAAATACTAGCCTGTCAGTTGCTGGGTAGTCCTCGGGCAGATCTACAGGAACAATATATAATCAGTTCTGACAGAAATACAGAATGTCACAGAGCAGACAGGGGGGGGATTGTATTAAATGGATGCTAATCTGACTAATAATAATAAACTGACTAATCATTTCAGCTCAAATGGCAGCTGATGCTACAGATTAGAAGTCTTCATGGGTCCATTTCATTCCTAGTAATCAAGGCATCACCCGGTATAAATTACTTTTAGTCTAATCAGGTTGGGTAAGGTCCTGCTGTTTTGCTGCTGATCAGGTCTGTGTGTTGAGTGATAAATTGATTAACTCTATAAATAAAATACTGAAAATGTCCAGGGTGATGTCTTCAAAAGCATTGTTTTGTCTGACTCAAACCCCAAAGATGTTCAGTTTGAAATGACATGAAAATGGAGAAAAGCAGCATACATTGAGAAGCTAAAAGTAAGGATTCTTTTTGGAATTTCTGCTTGACAAATGCAGATTATTTTCCAGTCAACTGACTAATGGATTAATTGACTTGTCAGTTCAGCTCTAGTGTCAATATGTCTAATACCCAAGTAGATCCAACTTGACGTATAATCAGCTCTGATCACGCAGTGAGTCATTATCTTCGCAGAGAAAAATGTGCTTGCAGTCCAAACCTTTTGATCCTTGAAGACTTTTTGACCCTCGGCGAGCTGTACCACAGATGTGTGAGAGGTGTTGTCATTAATCTCTTCCTCCTATTCTTTTTAAATGCTCTGCACAACACATTCTGATGCTTGCTTTTTCACTTTCTTTTTTGCATTTTTGCAGTAAGCTTTAGAACATCTGCAAATATTCAGTATTTCCAAAGAAGTCAGAAGTTAGTCACAGTTATCAGCCACCATCAAGTTCAAACATATTTTCACAAACTTATGTGTCCATTCTCGGACCATTAATGTTCACTTGCTGACTTTCCTAAACTGCAATAAATTAGATTTAAATGCACAAAATACTTTCTGGGTCTCACTTGCACAAGTGCTTCAAACAAACAAAAGCTTGGCAATACTCTTGTCACTGATATAAACACGCAGATTTATGTCCCGTGTGATTTGTAGTCATGTTTCCATGAAATATTTCAGCCTGCTGCCCCCTGTGTTTGGGGTCAGAGGTCACTGACACTGGAAACATGCAAACACTCCACACAAAACACTGGGGCAAACAGGAGTGAGGTCCTGATTAGGGAAGCAGATTGTGTTTCTTTTGTATTGTAGCTCAGCCAAACCGAGGGAAGGCGATGTGGGGAAAAAGAGTGGAGATTTGTTTCTAAATAGTGCAGATAACAAAAAACACATGGATATTTCAAATATGGGAGACACAATAAAATGTTTACGATCAGACATAGAAAATCTCTGACAAATTAGTTATTTAGGGATTGCACACATATGATAAAACAGGATCATGAGTGAAATAAATGCACAAAATCAGTCATGCTCAGTGAGTAATGAGGGACAGTCATGTGTCCATAAAAGCCATGTGCAAGCAGAAAATCTTATTAAAGCAGCAACGATGAAAAAGCATGTTGCACATGTAGAATTAAGAGACGGAATAATTCCTGCATACTGTCATTTTACTTGCAATACACTTTATTTAAGATAAAAAGTTTTTGGTCCTTCATCTGGTAAAGATCCAAGCCTTTGATGAAGGGTGTAAGAACCGAAATGTAAATAAAGTTCATTGCAAGTAAAAGGACGACATGTTGACGGTGCTCTCTCTTCTCTTGCCTCTGGATATTTCCTCCTAGACACCTGTCTACAAGAAACTTAACTGAACTGTGTGGATGATGCTTTACAGTCAAAAACAGAATTAATACTTGTTCACACATGGAAAAAACAAGAATAACGAATATCTGTCAAAGCCAATAAAGTCAGACTTGAAGGGTCAGTAAACTCATATGACTTATGAACAGTTTATCTTGTGTAATTTGCTATCTTGTGGACTGAAACCACTGGAAGTTCCCGTTGTGAAGTGATAGACAGGGAGACTCCACTAAGAGATGAAACTGTCCAACCACAGCATGACATTTATATGCACTGTTAGTGGATTGGATGATCCGAGAAGTGAGTGTGAGAGAGAAATAAACATTGGGTCATTTAACAACAAGCCCAATGTAAATGCAATTTACAATGTAATGACTTTAATAGAAATCCTGCTTGTAAAGCCAATGCAATGTAATGTAAAACCATTTAAAACACTGATCAGGTTAGGGTTGTCACAAGAACCGATACTACCGGTACCAATTCGATACCAACACGCAAAAAATACATCGATACCTGCTTTTTTCTGGTACCGTCAGAACCGAATATTCAACTTTTCCCTCGGCGAGCCGTGTCGATTCTTGGCAGGACTGACGGGGGCAGTATACGCGTGTGAGCAGCACAGAGCAGTCAGCGGCGCTGAAGAAGAAAACCTGCCGGCTTGGCTTCAGCAAGTGAGAGTGGAAGCACAACACGTCGGCTCGTTGACAAGACAGGTACGAAGAGTCGCGTGTGGAAATATTTTGCATTCGAGGCGGATGCATACGGAGCAGTTCTAGACTCAAACAATCCGACATGCAAACAGTGCCTCAGAAGTTTGTGTTGTTGTGTCAC